>OFHU01000427.1:0-255000 GCA_900245905.1 Lacerta viridis | reverse complement strand
GAACCTGGTCTTTTCTGCATGCCCGGCAGATGATGTGCTACTGAGCTATGGCCCTTCCTTCTGAAGATGTGGGGACTGAAACTTCCATATGTGCTTGATAGCTTCAGCATGCAAATGATTTGCTACTGAGTTACATCCCCTAAGAGAAATCCCTTGTAGTGCTGGTCCTGGCAAATGGATTCTGACTACTTGATTCCAATGATATCACCAGCAGCAAAGCAAAAGCAATTACACACCTAAGGTCATGGAGAATATCACCCCCCACCCACCCCGTGGAAGTGAAGGCATCACATCAAGGGCCCTTGCCAGACGGTCTCCCATTTAAGCACTGACCAGACCTAGGCCTGCTTAGCTTCAGAAACACTGTTGTGTCATGCGCTTTGGAATAGCATTGTGCTTATGCCATTATTTTGACATAGAGCAAATTATATTTCTTATGTTGGGATGAAAAGCAGAACAAGTTATGTAAGTCAAGGAGGAGTTTTTTAAAAAAGCATCTGGGTAGATAGTTCATAGATGTCAGGATTCATCTCTATCTTATTTCATATGCTGGTGGCTTTCAAAATAGCCTTAAAAATAGAATGGGATTGCTCTGAGGTGGCAGAGTTCTCAAGGGAAAAGGAAGAGCTGCAAAATTATGGCTTCTCTTTCTGTCTACCACAAAGCCTATACATTCCTCTTTGTGCTCTTTCAGCCCCTGATTTAAATATGCCATTTTTCCTATCTTAAATATTATGGTTAATCATAGATGTAACATTTGCTTTCCTGGTATGGGGCAGTGAAATAATTTGCTTCTCTTCATTACTCAAAATTTCTGCTACCTCCCCCACAAACGTGATTTCACCATTTCAAATGTGGGAAGCTGCTAATGAAATTTAAATGTTAGTCCTCATCTGGAGGTCACCAAAAGAAGCTCATGCTGACTGGTAATGACATGGATTTTCTGTGCATCACTGAGCTGATACATATATCAAGGTGCTTTCAAATGTTAGGCAGGCATGTAGGAGCTGTAATATTCATTGACTATGACTTACTTCTAAGTTCACAAAATTGTCTTCTCTTCCTCAAGTTGAAATGCATTTAGGTTTTCTTTCCTTGCAATAAAAGAGGAGGGAGGCGAACTGTCAAAGGTGAAATTTAATGTGAGAAGAGCGCAACTACTTGTACATGAGTGCAGATCATGTTGTTCAGTGTGCCTCAAGGCACCCAGAATTCTCAGGTGGGTGCTGGAGGGTCTGCCACCGTTTTTGGGTGGCAAGGTCTGTGAGCTGCCCAGCATTTAAAAGCCCTGGAGAATTACATATAATAAGCCTGATGAGCAGCTCACAGCTGACCCATGGCTATCACAACACTGTTTCAGCCAGCCATGGCCAAGTAAGCCAACCAGGGAGACTGTACCCTTCTCTTGTTAATTGTTCCCTTGTTTTAATTTTTCTTCTTTCTTCTTCTTCTTTGGCGATCACTCGTAGCCAAGTAAGATTTTCTTCCATGAACATGGTCTTAACAGTGAGTCCATAAGTGACGGTGGAGGCCAATTTTGGATTCACACATCCGGGTGGGAGTTGATCACAGTGAGGGTTTGCCAAACGTGCCTACCTCTTAGCACGTTTCCCCCTTTCGTCCTGAGTTCGAGTGTCTTCAAAGCCCATGACACCTTTGGTCTGTTCTCCAATCCAAGCACTTGCAGGCCAGTGTTTCCCAGTTGTCAGTGTTTATACTACATTTTATTAGATTTGCCCTGAGAGAGTCTTTAAACCTCTTTTGTTGACCACCAGCATGACATTTTCCATTCTTAAGTTCGGAATAGAGTAGTTGCTTTGGAAGACGATAACCAGGCATCTGAACATCAGTCCTCTTGACTCCACTCTAATAATTCTTGATAGGTTAACCATTTGTCCCGTTGCCTCTTTTCTGTGAAATGCTTCTTGTGTTGAGATACATAAGGGTAGGTAGGTTTCTGTCTCTTCCAGACTCTCAATATATTACATCTAACAAAATGATTTTTAAACTCCACATTAATTTTAACCTTCTCATACTATATCATGCCAACCAAACCTTAAATCGTGACCTTCTCATTCCAAACCTCTCCTATTTCTCAAGGTCACCCACACCTGCATCCAAACCAGGCGGCAGGCTGCAAAGTACAATTCCAAGTCAGGCCATCGCAATCCTAAGATGTGGAGGCTAGTTTCTGATACTGTCTGTTGGGCTAAAAACTTCCATATTGATTTCTTTGGGGGCAAATGGGGATCACAGCTAGAGGGAGAGAAGGGGAATCCCATGTCACTAGCATGACTCAAGATGTTACTGGGTCTGTTGAAACCATGGGAATGATTTGCTGTAGCTGAAAGGCATCAAAATATGGTGGTAAATGAGGGACTTTGCAGCCTCCCAAACTGGATTGATCATACAACTATGAGCAGTGCTATTTTCCTAGAAAAAAATGGTTCCAGAACTCACCATGGAAGCCTCCCTCTTTCTCTTAGAATGGAAATGGAAACCACCTGTGAGGTTCCAGAAGATTCTAGGCAGGGCTACCATGTTTACAGTGGCCATCCTCCACAGAATGGAAAAAATTCAAAGCCCGCTAAACCTTCAAGTCTTCCACAATACATTGGAGGACTGGGTTGGGGGCAAAATTTAAATGAGTCAGTTTGTTCAGATTCCTAGGAATCTGAACCCCCAAATACCACGATGAGGTTGGATATGTCTTAATGCCAGTGGACCATCTAAGTCTGGGGGTTCCTTTTCTGAATAAGGACTCACAGTTTAGCATCTCTAGAATTTAAAGAAAATCAGGATTAGCATAATGCGTAATTCGGACCTAAACTTGAACTTCTGGAGTTTTTTGGGGGGAGGGCAGAACCCTGAAGAATGACAACTCTAACAACTCACTCTTTTGCTTGTTAAAGGCACCCTCAAAAACAAATAAACGAAAACATGAGTACAAAAATTGTGATTTACTAAGAATGGAGGCTGAGCGACAAATAATTTCCCTGATGCCTTCCAGCTGTTTTGGACGACAACTCCCATCAGCTCCAGTCAGCATGGCCGGAACATCTGGAGAGCAGAAGGCTCAGCGAAGGCCACCTTATGCTTTGTCGCTCTGCAGTTACTTCATCAGTGTTGATCTGAGTGGAGAGCTTGAGGTTTTGTTGAGGCGGGTGCGGGGAAGAAGCCCGAGCTGGTGATTTAAATATAAGTAGGTAGCAAACGAGGGTGACAAAGCAAAGTGACTGACTGTGCCCTACCTTTGGAGCAGTCACTTCAAATCTACATGATGGAGATCCATGGTCTGCTTGAACAGTGCTTGCGACATGACAGGTAGACAGTGAGGGAAGGAGGGCTGGCGCCATCAGGAACACTTAAAGAGCGCAAGCTACCAATGTACTGTCAACCGCTGGAAGCAATTACAGTCTAGTGCTAAGTAGATCTCAGATTGTGAGTGATTAAGCATTCGAGCATTCTCCCTGGGCCAAACAGCCCTGCAGGGACTGTTTTGGCTAATGCCAAAATGTTGGTGCCTAATGCTCATTTCACGTCTTAAGAGGACCCAGGTCACATATTTTAACCTCAACACCCGAGAACCTCCAGCTGCAGCACTGTAGTGTATCAAGTTGTTCTCGGTAAATGGCGGCTCTCGTTTCAAACAGCTGAAAAGTTACTAGTCAGATAGGACTGCCATATGTCTGGGTTTTCCCAGACATGACGGGATTTTCAAATGCGGAATTGACGTCCAGGGGGAGTTTCCGAAAGGCGGCGCTTTGTCTTGGATCGTAGACAAGTCAATCGAAAAATTGCATTTTTGTAGAAACACGCTCAACAACTTTGGGGGGTGCCCTGGTTTTTGCTTTTTGAAATATGGCAATACTAGATCAGAAGAATACCTACCTAGCTTAAAAGGGTAAAGGTAAAGGACCTCTGACAGTTAAGTCCAGTCTCAGACGACTCTGGGGTTGCGGCGCTCATCTCGCTCCATAGACTGAGGGAGCCGATGTTTCTCCACATACAGTTTTTCTGGGTCATATGGCAAGTAGGACTAAGCTGCTTCTGGTGCAACAGAAGACCAAAACCAGAGCAGCGCATGGAAATGCCGTTTACCTTCCCGACACAGTGGTACCTATTTATCTACTTGCACTTTTGATGTGCTTTCAAACTGCTAGGTTGGCAGGGGCTGGAATAGAGCAATGGGAGCTCACCCCATCGCGGGGATTCGAACCACTGACCTTCTGATTGGCAAGCCCTAGGTTCAGTGGTTTAGACCACAGCACCACCCACATCCCTTACACAAGCTTATAGCTAGCTTATATATTGTTGGCAGTTATGCACAGAGTGAGACGTAGGAAAGAATTTTGATTTGCCTGCTGTCACTTTCACTTGATTACCCTTAGCTCCAGTCCCATGTTTAGGCCTTTCAGAATTAGCATGAAACTATTGTTGAATAAGGCAATTCACCTTGCTCAGGGATGTGTGATTACCAGTTGCTTTTGTATTAAAGGCTTCCCTTCTGACATGGGGCTGACGGTTCCCTATTCTTGCCTCAGTGCTTCTTCTGTTGTGCTGGTAATGTTTTCCGACATGTCACCTTCTTCAAAAACAACCAGGCTCCTTCCCCCCACCCCACCCCTCCTTCAATCCATCTGTTTTGACTCTTGACAAAGGCAAATATCCCTTGGAGGAGGTGGGTGGCGCTGGTGGAAGAGAGCGAGCCGCTTAGACCCGGCAAAAACTTTGTTTAAATCGCATGAATTAATCCCAGAGCGAACCCAGTAAGTGACACAAAATTACTTGTTGTTATCGTCAGCCATTAAACCTTGAAAGCAATTGCATGAGAGAGAGAAGAGAGAGAGAGAGAGAGGAGGCAAGCACATTAAGGAACAGAAGGAGGCTCCAAAATGCTGCGTGTATGTTTGCAAACCTATTCTGAGTCCTCCCCTGGTGAACCTAAAGAGCTATCTTGCCCCATCCATTATTCTTCTGTACAACTGGTACTAGAGCTTGTGTTCTGCATGCATACAGGAATTCATTTCCTACCATCGGCGTTGGGCTGAATGTCCACCTCCTACATTCATGGGGCTGTTTGTGCCTTGTGAAAGTGTCAGGAGTGGAGCACTTGGTGGCTTTGGGGAATTAGGCAGAATCTTCTGTCTCTTCTTCTTTCTTTGGCGATCACTCATAGCCGAGTAAGATTGTCTTCCATGAATATGGGCCTAATGGTGTGTCCGTAAGTGACTGTGGAGGCCAATTCTGGATCTGCACACCCTTCCGCAGTGGGGACATATGTTTCTGGAAGTTGATCATGGTGAGGCTTTGCCAAACGTGCCTTCCTCTTAGCTCGTTTCCCACCTTTCCCCCTGAGTTTGTGTTTCTTGAAAGTCCATGGCACCTTTGGTAGAGGCTATTCTCCAACTGGAGTGCTTGCAGGCCAGTGCTTCCCAATTATCTGTGCTTATACTGCACTTTGCCTTGACAGCAACTTTAAACCTCTTTTGTTGACCACCAGCATTACACTTTCCATTTTTAAGTTGGAAATAGAGTAGTTGCTTTGGAGGACAATAATCAGGCATCCACACAACATGACCAGTCCAACAAAGTTGATGTTGAAGAATCATTGCTTCTACAGCGGTGATTTTTGCTTCTTCCAATACACAGGCATTAGTTCGCCTGTCTTCCCAAGTGATATGTAAAAAATTTGGGAGACACTGTCAATGGAATCTTTTGAGGAGTTGGAGATGGCCTTTACAAGTGGTCCATGTTTTACAAGCGTACAGTAAAGTTGTTAGAATATAAGATATTTAGGTGAGGGGAGATTTACCACTGAAAATGATACAGCTGACAATTCTCTCAGTCCTTGGTCATCCTTGGAGAGGGAAAAGATGACTGTCTTCATTGGGTCACTATTGGTCCTCCTTTTCCTCATGAGAAAGAAGAGCCACTGGGATACTTAGGGCAACTCTGCTGGCACTTGAAAATGGTGCCAGCAAAAACCATGTACTGAAATTCCTTCACTACCTTGTCCTTAATGATAAGCTCCCTCCTACCAATAAATTTTAGAATTCTCCACTTAGTTCAGTATTGATGCCAGGGACTGGCCAGATGAGGAAGAGTGGTGGGAGCTGCCTGCCCAAGAGCCCCCCAGGGAGGACACAAAAGATGACAACTTAGACCATGAGAAGAGAAGACTCCCTGGAAAAGACCCTGATGTTGGGAAAGATGGAGGGCACAAGGAGAAGGGGACGACAGAGGATGAGATGGTTGGACAGTGTTCTCGAAGCGACTGGCATGAGTTTGGCCAAACTGCGGGAGGCAGTGGAGGATAGGGGTGCCTGGCGTGCTCTGGTCCATGGGGTCATGAAGAGTCGAACACAACTGAACGACTGAACAACAAAGGCCCTGGATTGTGGGACACTGAAGAGCAGTCTGCAGAAGGAACAAGCTGGGAGGTGCTAGAAGCAGAGGGTTTGAGTGACCCAGGTGGGTCAGGAGAAGGAGGGCCTTCCAGGACAGGGTTAGAGGCTGAGAGTCACAGTGTGAGCGCAGACTCAGAGAGGAGTCAGAAGTTGCCCTTGTTACCCAGCAGCAGGACAGTCCCAGTCCTGCTGACTCTCCTCCCCCTCTGACATCCTGCTTGTGAAGAGTCCTGCATGTTGCTGAGCAATGGGCCAGAGAGGCTCAGCAGAGGAGCCCACCCCCATGATGCAGCCTTTGTCTGCTTGGGAGGGATCCAGAGTGAAAGGCTAGAGAGTAGGGTGGAGCTAGTGGTCAGATTCAGCAAAGTCGTAGAGGGCTCTGCTGTGTTGCTATTTTCTATTAATAAAAAACTACGGTGGACACTCAGGTCGCGAACGCGACCCATGCGGGAGGCACGTTCACAACCCGTGCTGCTGCGTCTGCGCACGTGCGTGATGCAATTCAGCGCTTCTGCGCAAGCGCAAAGTGCGATTTAGCGCTTCTGCACATGCAGGAGTACCGAAACCCGGAAGCAACCAGTTCCGTTACTTCCGGGTTCAACACAGTGCGCAACCTGAAATCACACAACCTGAAGCGGCCGTAACCCGAGGTATGGCTGTAATTACATTCTGTGCGTCCTGTGCTTTCCTGCCCTGTGGATGACCTGGGCTCACTTGACAGCTCCTTGACAACTGTCCACACTGACTATCAGGAGGTCTCCAGGGTTTCAGACCAGGAATCTTTCTCAGACCTACCTTGAAATGCCAGTGATTGAACCTGGGACCTTCTGCATGTCACCAAACCACTGAGCCAAGCAGGAAAGACCACACAAGGGCAGTGAGGGGGTGTGGCATGGAAGGGGAAGAGATTGTGGCTTGGGAGGAATCCCCAAGGGCCAGATAAAGAAGCCTGGAGGGCCTGAGGTCCCCCCCTCCACTGTGATACTGAGACAGTGGCTTCCATTCCAAATAACATTCAAACAAAGCTATGCATTTTATTTTGCTTTAAAAGAAATAGATTCTGGTGTTCTTTAAAACCAGAAAGTAATAATGCTGTAGTTTAAAAAAAAAACCAAAAATCCCTGACCTTTAATCTTTTAAAAAGGGACGCGGGTGGCGCTGTGGTCTAAACCACTGAGCCTAGGGCTTGCCGATTAGAAGGTCGGCGGTTTGAATCCCTGCGACAGGGTGAGCTCCTGTTGCTCAGTCCCTGCTCCTGCCAACCTAGCAGTTTGAAAGTACGTCAAAGTACAAGTAGATAAGTAGGTACCACTCTGGCGGGAAGGTAAACGACATTTCCATGCGCTGCTCTGGTTCACCAGAAGCGGCTTAATCCTGCTGGCCACATGACCTGGAAGCTGTACACAGGCTCACTCGACCAGTAATGCGAGATGAGCACCGCAACCCCAGAGTTGGACATGACTGGAGCTAACGGTCAGGGGTCCCTTTACTTTTACCTAATCTTTTAAAAAGTATAATTGATCCAACTTACATTTTTAGCAGCCAGTGGGCATTTTCAGTATCATTTGTAGCTTTTCCTTTAGAAAAAAGAACAAAACAACAACAAACTGTGTGCCTTGATGTTTATTTTTGTTTTTTTAAGACGGTGATATTCCTGCTATGGGATTTGAAGGCAGAGAAGACAAGCTTGTGGACTGACGGTTATTTGTTCCTCTGCTCCTGCCTGCAGCCATACATCCTCTACGTACAAACTCTATAATGCATCTGAAAGATTATTAGCGCAACATTTAAGTGGAGTCTTCTCTCTGCTGAATTATGCCCTGAGATATACAAGTACAACTTTCTATCAAAGTCAGCGAGCTGTTGCTCATCCATATCCAAAGGCAGAGCTGAATCCTCCAATTTTAATTCATGCATTCCTCATATAAAGGTCGGTAATGCTTAAGTATTCATTTTTCTGAAGAAAAAAATAGCAGTGATAAGGATTGTACAGTGCAAACAAATCCTATTGCAAATATTTGCTAAGGTTCAGAGAAATGCATATTGATGACAATGACAAACTTTGGGGTTGCTCCTAGAATCTCTTTAGATTCACATGGAATCTCTTTTCACATGGAATAGTTCTTGCTCACCACCAGCACCAAAGCTGCAGCACTAAAGAAGTTCCACCTTCAGAGAACGTTGAATTGAGAGTCATTATCTGCAAAAGGAACTCCTCCCTGTGAACAGTTGCTCATGCAGAAAAGTTCCTTTGGAGACCTTAATGCTTGTGTGTCTCCCTCAAAATGAACATGTTGCCCGAGCCGGTGGAACCTCTAAATTTTGCTTCTTTTTTTAGCTGTATTCCCGTGGTAATATAGGAATGTCCTTTGATGCTCAAGCTGCAGACTCCAAATTCACCTCAGTCAAATCATCTGTCTTCTTTTTGTCTTGCTTTGGACGTTCACAAATTATGCTCTAGGTCAGGGCATCCAACTCCCAAGAGACTGCGATCTACTCCTGGGGGCTTTTTTCAGGGTGCCAGGTCAAAGTGGTTGAGCTTTTTTAGGGCGGCTTCCCAAAGTTTTTGACATTTTTTTATACAGTAAGTGTGCAGAATTAAAATAAATCGCTCACCAACAGCACAGCCACTAACAGACGGACACAGCGCTACAGCAGACAACAAAGGAATGCTCACTAAACGCGACGCAGGGAAAGACCGAGGGGAGAGGGGCAGAGACGTGATTCTAAACAACACGAGCAAAGAGGATCCCGCGATCGACCACAATCATCCAGGGATCGACCTGTCAATCACGGTCAACCACTTGGACACCCCTGCCCTAGGTGAAATCTTTGGTCACATCATGACCTGATAATGGTGTCTGAAAGCCAAAAGAAACCATAATTTTGCATCAGGGACCACCACTAAGCTGAACATCCATGTACCATGCACCAGAAACTGACATCCCATGAAGTGATTGCTTTTCATTCTTTTATATGGTGCTTTACATCAGTTTTGGCTGTAAATATATCCATCAAAGCTGCATCATTAACCTGACTTCAGGTTACAGGTAGGTGGCCGTGTTGGTCTTCCATAGTCAAAACAAAATAAAAAATTCCTTCCAGTAGCATCTTAGAGGCCAACTAAGTTTGTTTTTGGCATGAGCTTCCGAGTGCATGCACACAAAAGCTCATACCAAGAACAAACTTAGTTGGTCTCTAAGGTGCTACTGGAATGAATTTTTCATTTTTTATTTTGTTCTGACTTCAGGTGAGTGCTAGATACACCCGTTAAAAAACTGACTGGACAATCACGAAATAAATTTTCTGTGAATGCAGGATCCCTTAGCAACATTTCACACTGCTGCAGGTAATCTGCCTCTTTCTGCATAATTCATCTATAAAACTTCCTAACCTTTTAATCAATGCCATTTCCATCAACATAACCCTAATTTTACATTAATCATTTGGGGTAATTTGTCTGTTTCACCCTCTGATGACATTTTAAACGACACTTTCTCCGAGTCTGCAAAAGATTAGATTGTGTAAAATGTTGTCTTAATTCTCCATGTACTTTTTAACATGTAGGTGAGGTCAGGTCACAATGCGGTTTTTACGCATCCAGAGCCGACGGTTAATTACAAACGAAACAAAAACAGCTTTTGATAAGCACATGTTTTGTGTCAATACAAGGTGCTTTTCCGTTCTCAAACGGAGCATGTGGGACCAAGTTCTCCTGACGATTCCCATCAAACTGGTGCAGTTGTTTGAAATGTAAACTCTTTGCTAAAGCATCACAGGAAATTTGCACCATCTGAGCTATTGCAAGATTTGACGATGTTGGACTTTTAAAGAAAAAATGTAAGGATTCCAAAGTGGCGCGTCTGTCAGAATTCTTTCTGAACTCTGGGCATCTGTAAAACACAAAAGGCAC
This sequence comes from Lacerta viridis, assembly GCA_900245905.1. Taxonomy (NCBI): domain Eukaryota; kingdom Metazoa; phylum Chordata; class Lepidosauria; order Squamata; family Lacertidae; genus Lacerta; species Lacerta viridis. Next base: position 244,677 of record OFHU01000427.1, on the reverse strand, counting down.
AGTAACTCTGTGTCTTGCTATCAGCCCCCCCCCCCCGAGAGATATTAAGATCCTTTTAAGGGTTCTCCTTCATCTAATATATAACACCCTTGAGGCATTTTAGCAATTAAAATGAGGGAGTAGATGCTTTCATGCTTTAATTTATACACTATTCAAACATTGCTTAGGCAATGCTTTCATTTGGCTAAATTTGCTTGAACATAATGAAAACTTCCAAGTTTTCCAGTTCAAAATTGCAAATGTCTTTTGACAGCCATGTTTTCCTTCCCTGTGATTCCCCCGCTCTTCCCAACGTGAGCTAGCTGGGGAGTTGCAATACGCAGAAAAACTCATGTCCAAATGCAGAAAGATAACAGAACCAGAGTTGGGGGGCACCTCTCTTTTTTCTTGGCCTCGCCCTTTGGGCTCCCTTCATCATCTCGTCCTCATTCTCTGTGCCATTGATTTGGAATGCATTGCAACAGACACATATTTTCATCTGACCCGGTTCCAGTGGCTGGCACCCAGTTCTTTCCTCTGAGTGCCATTCCCCTTATGCTGCCTGCCTTCTTTTGTGTATGACAGCTTCCTCTTCCCCAATTTCTATTTAGATTATGTGGATCCGGTGTGGGTAGCACCTGACTTTTCTATGCAAAGCACTTGTCAGGCTCCTCCTTATTTCTATGACTCAGCGGTGTTGCACCAGCTCGGTCCTCAATGCTGATGCCACTGGGCGGGCACGGGGCACAGAGGGTTCACGGAGCTGCACTGCATGGCCTGTTTGTGCAGGGGGGAGCCCGCCCGGCTGACACGGCCCTTGGTGGGTGCATCTCCCCAACACTGGCTTGGCAGCTATTCAGCGAGGGAACTGGGGTCACGGCAGCAAGGACAGGCTGGGCTCTGGGACCCAGAGACCCCCAGCGGTAGGCAGGGCAGGACAGGGATACTTGTATGGGCGCACCTGGTTCACCCCCCCCTCAGAATCATGCGCTGGGGCTACAGCCCTTCTGGCCCACCCCATACTATGCCCCTTGTATGTATTGAAAGCTGCAGTGGCCTGTATGCTACACAAATAAAGCTTGTTGTTGTTGTTGTTGTTGTTGTTGTTGTATTGAAAGCCAAAGTGGGGTTCCGGGGGGGGGTAACATTTAAAAAAATCCCAGTTGTGGGTGTTCCGGGAGGCAGAAGAGGATATGTTGTTTATTAATATCCTTCCTAACTTGTGCTAGCAAGTTCCTTTACTTAGCTGAGTTTTACATTCCCCCTTTTAAATGCACAGCAGATAGCTGGTTGCAGGCTTGTGTAAGCCTCTCAATATTAGATTCTTGGTGAGTCCCCTTATATCCCCCCTAAAAGAATAAGCACGCCACAATATTGTGTAAAGTCAATAAAAGAAGTTTACTCACATCATCATCAGTTCACAGCTGGATCCCTGAAGGCAGACTTACCGATCGTAACAAAGTATATACATGTGGAACTATCCCATATGGGGATAATCCCAGTGTCCTCTGTTGGCATCTCTAGCTAAAAAGCTGCTCCAACGATGGAGGAAGTCAAAAAGAGAGAGAGTGCTGCATGCCTTGTGCTTTTGTTACCTGTACAGGTAAGGTCACACCCACCTCTAGTCACATGTCACATGCAAAGGAAGTATGTCCCAGCCCAGGAGGAAACCAGAAGTTCCGACTGGCTGGACCAAACATCCCCTTGCATGTCCACTCTAGGACAACAAGGAATGTTGTACTTGACTGCTACTTATGTATCACATCCCACAAAAATCAGGGCTAACAATGGAATCTCATCCCACTTCCTCCTGCACACATCCTGCACCATCCCAAAATATGCTGTGAAAGGTTGGGGGAACCCCCAAAACAGATTTAGCGGGTATGGTGGGGGGGAGGAGAGGAGAAGTTAATTCCATTGTGCTAAGAGAAATCCTCGTGCTGATGGAATGTTCTGCTTAACACTGCCTGGATACAACCCTAAATATGGAAGACCAACAGCATCAACAGAAGCAACATTTTTGCTAAAGGAGGGTGTTTGTTAGATATAGAAGACCAGAAGCAACCACAGGCAGAATATACTGTGCATGTTTCTATTTTTTTTTTCTGCACACCTGACCACACTTTTAATAGATACTCATTACTGTTTGACCTTAATGTTTGCAAACCTGCTGTGTGCAGCTGCTCCATTGCTAGCCAGAGGCTGGCTGTGATCTAATGGCAGCTGCTTCCAGTTGCTCTGACGTGCTTCCGCCTTAAGTGCTGACACCTCAGTAAACAGGTACCCCATTCCAGCAAGGGGTACAGGGATAGGAGGCATGCACACATGCTCATGCCAAGAGAGAAAGAGAAGAAAAGGCAACAGCAAAACCAGAACCAGAACCAAAACCTGTTAGTGATTGTGTTAGGAGGGAGACCAAAACAAATTGAGAATTGCTTCTCAAGTGTGATAAATGCAGAAGTTCCCAAGTACGGCAAACTTACACGACCGAAATGGGTACATCAATGGCAAGGCTGAAGTATAGGCATTAGATACACACCCAACCAAAATCACATCCAAATAGGGTTTCATTCAGAGAAGACATTTCTTTCTTGCTTTCCATCCTCATCTACAGACTTACAGACGGCTGCTGGTTTAGATATAATGGAAACAATGTCTTCCTGCTGTGTGAGAAAGACAGGCACATGTGCTCAGCCCTTCCCTGTTGTCTTTTGTGTGCACAAGAAGAAACTATTTTGACGGGGAGCTTTTTGGTTCAGAGCTTTTTGGTTCATAGCTGAGTAAACCTAACCATGTTAAAAAAAGGTAAAGGTAAAGGGACCCCTGGCCGCTAGGTCCAGTCGCAGACGACTCTGTGGTTGTGGTGCTCATCTCGCTTTACTGGCCGAGGGAGCTGGCATACAGCTTCCGAGTCATGACTAAGCCACTTCTGGTGAAACCAGAGCAGCAGACGGAAACGCCATTTACCTTCCCGCCAGAGCGGTACTTATTTATCTACTTGCACTTTGATGTGCTTTCAAACTGCTAGGTTGACAGGAGCTGGGACAGAGCAACAGGAGCTCACCCCATTGCAGGGATTCAAACTGCCAACCTTCTGATCGGCAAGCCCTAGGCTCTGTGGTTTAACCCACAGCGCCACCCACGTCCCTCCATGTTTACTCAGATGTAATTCCTACTGAATTCAACAGGGCTTACCCTCAGGTAAGAGGGGTAAGGATTGCAGCCTCTTTGCCACTAGGCTATGCTACCCACAGATCGTATAATTCTTAAAGGAGGCCAGTGTTGACCAACAAAACAATAGTCAACACCATTCACCAACCATCACTATCCACCTGTGAAAGAATATTTTGTAATTGTGAAATACATGGCATAGCCAATCCCCGGGATAGCTTTCTCACCTCTTTGCGCTGTGTTTGATTAGCTTGTCCCACAGCACGAGTACAAGGGAGCTAAAAGGATTGTGGTGCATGCATTTTATTTTTGAAGTGCATTGCGACCTTCTCCTAAGTGGAAGGGCAAGTGGCTACGTTTCACCTTGGATTGTTTCGGGGATGTGTGTAGAACGTTGTGTGTGCATGAGAGAGAAAGAGTTATAGAGAGCCATTTACCTGGCACTACAGAGGTTTTCCTTGGGCTAAAACCATATTTTTTCATGTCAGCAAACTGACCCTTAGTCATTCCAAAGTGGGGCAAGATTTCATGATGAACATTTTATTGGAGGATGGATCTGCTTGTGTTACAGGGAATGGGAATTCTTAGAAATAAAAGAACTTACAATCAGAGCTAACAAACTTAGCTCTCTCTCTCACAGGCTCCATTAGCCTTCCTTCCAGCCCCACAGAGCCTGGGGACAAAGACCCAATGCAACTGCCTTTCAAAATGGAGATTTGCAACCAAATACCTTTGTCACCTGATCTAAGGTTAAACACTCGCATGTTAGCTAGCAGAAAACAAGAATAGTTAATTATCAATCTACCAAGGAGTTCAGAGTCCACTTAGTATATTTTAATGGAATTTCCCCACATTAAAGTGTACAGAAATACACATTCCTCATTTCAGTTTCAATTAAACAATTATACTTCTAGGTGTCTGCACTGAAATATCTATGCTGCCTTTTTGTTCACTGTGGAGTTGGAAGCAATGACATTTAATCCAATATGCTGACTATCCTCTTCATTCCAGTGGCAGTGGGGCTAGTTTTGCATTCATAATGAAATTCTGCCATGGTTTCATGGTTTCTCCATCCATTTTTCATCTTCTTCTAGCTCCTGAAAAATGCCACAGGTCCCCTTCATATTCCCCTCCAGATGCATGGATGCTTGTCCGCCATGCTGGCAGGGATGTGTATTGCATGAAACTACCATATGTTTAGAGCAAATTGAACAAATTTTCCTGCCCAGACATCAGCCAGCCAGAAGGGAAAGCAGTGACTGGCGGGAAAATTTTCACTTGATGAAGCCATTTTCACAAATGGTAGCTGTATTCATCCATGCTTCCAAGGTTGGCGTTAAACCATACAGTTGCGGCTGCATTGCCTTTGAGTGCGTGTTTAGTGAGAGGTCGCAGAAAGAGCTGGGTACTTTTGATGACCTTCAGTCATTCCCTTGAAAGCCCATAGAACATTTCTCTGATTCGAACTGAAATGCCAACCGTGTCATAATTTTTCTGCCAAGATAATGCTGCCATTTCAGGTATCTTCGGTTAATCTTGGAGAAAATTATTCATTACCAAGTCACTATTAGTTATCTTTCTCCCCCTACATGAGTGCAATCATTAAAAAGAGGAGGAAAATCTAATGAGCTGATTTTTTCCCCCATCAACAATAAATAACTTGAACTAATTACCTTTTAATTTAATTTTCCTTGCTCATGCAGATTAGGGAGCAGAGAGGTGGACATTTTCTTTGCTTCATGAAATAAAGAACTCCCTTGTGCAAGCATGTTTATTCCTGCTTTGTTTTTGTTTTTTAAAAACCCAGAACATTGCAGTTTGCTCCCCCCCCCCAATTAATAGTGGTAAAACTTTCATTTAAATGAGGTTCAAGTGGCAAGGGGGATACTTCAGTGAAATGACGCTCTTCTTCATAACTGCTGTGCATCAAAGAAAATGCAATCTATTGCTAATTTAAGCCCTTTCTATTTATTTCATAAAATTTATACACCACTTAGTTTGCACAAAAAGATAAAATGTGGGGCTGCCTAAAAATTCAGAACCCCGTGTTTGCTAGCAGACAAAATAAGGAACACGTTGTGGCAGTTCACTCCAACCTGCACAGGTCCCCCAGACGTTTAACGGTCCGTTGATACCTGCGCTCACCACTTTGTCAATTAACCGCTACCACCAACCAGTCTGCCTGGTATTTACTTCACTCTGTTCAGTCAAGGAGAATATTGGAACAAAACTATTTTATTTGAAGTTTAGTACATAAGCATGTGGTTTCTGAATAAACAGTTCTTTCTTGGTTATGTTCTTGTTAACAACAGTGCCCAACGATTTCTCCCGCCCTTATACAGTGGTACCTCGCAAGACGAATATCTCGCGCAACGAAAAACTTGCTAGACGAAAGGGTTTTGTGATTTTTTAGGTGACTCGCAAGACGAATTTTTCTATGGTCGTGCTTCTCAAGACGAAAATTTCAATGCATTCCTATGGGAAATGTTTCAATGCATTCCTATGGGAAATTGTGCTTCACAAGATGAAATTTTTGCAATACGAAGTGATTCGCGGAGTAGGGTACTCCGCGGAGTACCTACTCCTTCCCTTGCCACCCTCCTTCCAGCCTCTCAATATCCACAACAAGCCCCAAGACAACGACAAAGACCAAGACCCCGACAAAAGACCCCCTTCCTTCCCCGGGAGGGGTTTATATAGCCCACATAACTCCGCCCCCTAAAGGTTCTTACTGGTTATTCCTTTTAACTCCTTCTATGCCATTCCCAAGTTTGGGTGATTGCCACACATGCGATGCTTGCAATTGTTAAAATATCATATGCCAGTTTATGTATTTAAACAATTTATATACCACTCAGCTGCAATAATTGCTAAGCAGGTGCAATACAAAAAAAATAAAAAATCAGTTTAAACTATAACATCGCAATGTTTGCACACTGTGCCTTTTCATTTTACATACTAGACCTTCTGCTTCGCTGTTTACATGTCCATGAGAAGTGTGGTGCAGTTTTGAAGTTCCTTTGAAGTCAGCTGGAAAATTAGCATTTTCAAAGGTTATTTTTCAAGCAGCCATGAAAATAAAAAAAATAAAATAAAAAATAAAGGGTGAGGGGGAAGGGAATGATTAGCATCAGACCTGGCTGGAAAGGAAATGACATCTGTCTTATTCAGCACAGCGTTTGGAAAGGTAACATACGGAGGGAGAGAAAGCTTTCCACCACGTATATGGCTTCCTTATTATGACTGAACATATGGTAAGGAAGATCACACACTGCTCTATGACTCCTGAAGCGTCTGGGAACAGCAGGGTGAATTGTGGAGCGGGGGAAAGTATTACTTCCAAAGTTGAAATCAAACCCTAAGGATATTGGCACACAGTACTCAACATATTTACTTGCAAGCAAGTCCCATTGATTTTAGCAGAACTTCCATCTAAGGAGGTGGTTTTAAGATTGCAACCTTGGGGTGCATTCACACGCTTCTGTTCTTTCACATTGTAAAGTTATACACACTTCTGGCACGAAGGCAAGCCACCTGAGGAGGAATTAAGAACAGGAAAGCAATACTTGTCATCGAAACTTTCACAGCTTGTGTCGGTGGAAGTGAGAAGTCATGCTCTTCTATGAACTCTGAGCCCTGATTGTCCGGTCAGCTATCCCATGATGCCCCACAAGACAATAACCCATTGATTGCAGTTTCCTCCTTCATTCCTTGAGCTTGTCTTCTGCTTTTATTCTATACAACATTGAAGTCACTTAGATCCAGGTCGCACTGACTACCAGTACGTTCCCAAACACAATTCAAAGTGTTGGTGCTGACCTTTAAAGCCCTAAATGGCCTCGGTCCAATATACATGAAGAAGCGTCTCAACCCCTATCGTTCTGCCCAGACACTGAGGTCCAGCGCCGAGGTCCTTCTGGCGGTTCCCTCGCTATGAGATGTGAGGTTACAGAGAACCAGGCAGAGGGCCTTTTTGGTGGTGACGCCCGCCCTGTGGAACACCCTCCCACCAGATGTGAAGGAAATAAACAACTACCTGACTTTAAGAAGACATCTGAAGGCAGCCCTGTTTAGGGAAGTTTTCAATGTTTGATCTTTTATCACTTTTTTATTATTATTTTAATATTCTGTTGGGAGCCGCCCAGAGTGGCTGGGGAAACCCAGCCAGATGGGCGGGTATAAATAAATAAATAAATAAATAAATAAATAAATAATAAATAAATAATAATATTATTATTATTATTATTATTATTATTATTATTATTATTATTATTAATTATTATTTACCTTGCCTACAGGTAAGAGGCTTAGGACCCCCCACACAGAGTTTTTTGAGGCTGTATTCAGCAACATGCCATTGATGCAATCATAGTGTGTTGGTGGTGGTTTATACTGGGTTGTTCACACATCATGGAATCATAGAATCTTGAGTTGGAAGGGACCCAAGGGTCATCTAGTCCAACTCCCTGCAATGCAGGAATCTTAGCCAATGCACCCACGACAGATGGCCATCCAACCTCTACTTAAAAACGTCCAAGGAAGGAGAATCCACAACCTCTCATGGGAGTATGTTCCACTGTTGAACAGCTCTTACTGTCAGAAAGTTTTTCCTAATGTTGAATTGGAATCTCCTTCCTTGTAACTTCAGGTCATGGGTTTGAGTCCTGCCCTCCAGAGCAGGAGGAAACAAGCTTGCTCCCTCTTCCACGTGACAGCCCTTCAGATATTTGAAGATGGCTATCGTATCTCCTCTCAGTCTCCTCTTTTCCAGGCTAAGCATACCCAACTCCTTCAAGCGCTCCTCCTAAGGCTTCGTTTCTTGCATTATTCTGCCCCATTGGAGTGGCGTTCACACAGGTTCTCCGGTCGTTTAACGGACTATTGATCCCTGTGCCACCACTGTCCCACTGCCACCAACCAGGTACTCCCTGGTAATCACTGAGTCCAGTCAGGTTTTTAAAATTGAACCAAAAAGAACAGGTTTATTTTTCACACAGTAACAAGCTTATGGTTTCAAATACAGTGCTTTGCTTAAGTTCTTCGACAATATCTTGTCAATATCTCTTCGCTAGTTCCTATACCGTCCTATACCTTCTTATCGAACCAACCACCTCCCAGTTCCCAACCGAACTGTCTAGGTTCTTAGCTCAGCTCAGCTCAGCTCAGCTCAACTCATTTATTTCGACTTTAAGCCCATAAACATAGCAACCGAAAACAGAGATAATAAAATAATTTAAAAATTCTCAGCTGACACACACTGTCTGACTCTCTCACACTGTCTGACTAGCTAAAGCTCTCACTCTGACTCCCTGTCTAAACTGACACTGTTCCACTCAACTCACAGACTGCCAACTGATCTTATTGAACTCCTGACTGAACTAACTCTGAAGGCACCACATTGAGCCGCATGAAATGGAAGTCCACGGTATCTGAAGAAGTGTGCATGCACACGAAAGCTCATACCAAGAACAAACTCAGTTGGTCTCTAAGGTGCTACAGGAAAGAATTTTCTATTTTGTTCAGAAAACCCTGTTGCTTCAATCTTATACCACAGATGACTCCGCCCCCTGGGTCTCCATTGGACAGTCATTTAACAAATATTTAACTCTTTCACTCTCATACTGGGATGACGTCCCTAGCATAAGAGGGCAAACGCCACAATAGCATTTTTGTTTGGGTTGATATTTGGGACACACGGATGCCTTGATTTTTTTATTTCCTTTGTTTCTGGCCGTGTGCCATTCCTGGGAACGACTGCTAGGCATGCCTTGTGTTTACCCACCCTGACATGTGACTTCACACCAACTCCGGGTTCTTGCGCAACGGGGCGGAGGTGGGCATTAATTGAGACATCAAAGTATTAGCTCCCTTTCCGTAAAGTGATAAATGACGCCATATCATTTGTATTCACCGAGGGCAGACACTGAGCCTCTGCTCATTTCATCAAAGAACTATTTATGAGGCTGTAAAAAAGATGAGTTTCTCCGAATAGTCTCCAAATTAAACTTTTTAAAGTTTAATGTTGGCACACAAGAATAATTACAGTTATAAACCATTAAACATTTAGAGGAAATTTATAGGATTGGAGGGAGAAAATTTACAGCTGTGGCCTAATACAATAAATTTCTCCTGCAAAAGCAGCTCCACATAACATTTCTACCCGGGGATTCCACATTTTTATTTTTATTTTATTTTGGGGGGGATTGTCACCAAAATGTTTGGAAATTATTTATTCACAAAGATAAATACATTTCTTAAGATGCTGGTGGAAATAGTCTATAAAGGTTTTTTAAATAAATAAATAAATAAATAAAACAACCAATATTGTTCTTTGAGCTCATTTTGTGAGATCCAGCTATATAGCCTGTAAAATCCTAGAAAGCATTGCAGTAGCTGCTTATTCCCTCCAGAGTTATAAGCTAACAATTACCATATGTTCTGCAGAGGCATGAACCTGAGTCAGGGATTTATGTCTCTACAGCAGAGGTGGACCAACTTCAGTCTTGCAGGTTGTGTTTGTGTGTGTTTGTGTATGTGTATGTATCCCCTTGGTTCAGCCACTTAAAAATGAAGGGAAAATGCATACGTTGATCTTTCTTATAGCTGTTAAGCAAACTGTTAACCAAGGCAACTTCGGCAACAATGGACAGGCTTGCATGCTCAGGACTTATGATTGTAAGAAGAATCTTTGGATTACACCAAAGGCTCATCTAGTCTAGCAACCAGTTTCATACCCTCCAACATTTCTCCAATGAAAATAGGGATGTCCCATTCCACAATTTCATTATTTATACCCTGCCCAACTGATTTGGTTGCCCCAGCCACTCTGGGTGACTTCCAACAGAAATAAAAACATAATAAAACATTAAGGATTTTTTTTTAAAAAAAAACTTCCTGATACAGAGCTGCCTTCAGATGTCTTCTAAAGGTTGTGTAATTACTTATCTCCTCAGCCTGGGGTTCGCATAACTCCATACCCTCCAACATTTCTCTGATGAAATTAGGGTTGTCCTAAGGAAAAGTGGAACATTCTGGGATCATATCAGAAACCAGGATTCTGTAAATCTGGGACTGCCCCTGGAAAATAGGGAAATGTTGGAGGGTACACTTTTATTTTTTTAAAAAAAAAAACACCAGCCAAGTTATACACACCATGCAAATCAGTTTAAAAAAAAGACCCCAGCAAACCCAGGGCAGCTCACATCAATTAAAAATTAAAAATAGCTAAGACAAATAGAAACAAAATAGAAAATTCTTTCCAGTAGCACCTTAGAGACCAACTGAGTTTGTTCTTGGTATGAGCTTTCGTGTGCATGCACGAAATATAGTAACTGGAACTATGGAAAGCACCACATTGAGCCGCATGAAATGGAAGTCCATCAACTATATTTAAGGATCTGGTGACTTCTGTTTCAGTGTATCTGAAGAAGTGTGCATGCACACGAAAGCTCATACCAAGAACAAACTCAGTTGGTCTCTAAGGTGCTACTGGAAAGAATTTTCTATTTTGTTTCGACTATGGCAGACCAACACGGCTACCCACCAGTAAGACGAATAGAGTCACAGGAATAGGAATAAGGGTCTGGTGACTTCCGTTTCAGTGTATCTGAAGAAGTGTGCATGCACACGAAAGCTCATACCAAGAACAAACTTAGTTGGTCTCTAAGGTGCTACTGGAAGGAATTTTTATTTTATTTTGTTTTGACTATGGCAGACCAACACGGCTACCTACCTGTAACAGGAATAGGATGGGCCTTGAAAACATATACCTCAGTTGTCAAAGTCCTATATACAAAGGTCTATGTTCAGCATTTACCGAAAGTTGTATAATAAAGGTGCCAAATGCACTTCTGTGAGAAAGGAATTGCACTCCTTAGTGGCTGCCACAGAGAATGATTTCTTTCAGGCCATCGCCACCCAAAACCTCTGAGGAAGGTGGAATTGCCAAGAGGATAGTTGCTGGAAAGAATAACACATTGCAAAGGCTGTCTAAATCACAATATTTGGGGGAGACATCTAAAAACAGGCAGGAACAAAGCCTGGTACTAGAGTTGTCCCTGAACTTTGCCTAAAGGGAAATTTCAAGATGATAGTTAGAAGTTCTTGTTAGGTGGGAACGATAAAAATAAAAATAAACCCAGGAAGCAAAACGAGAAGACTAGCAGAATTTATAAATGAGATTTGGCACATCCAAGAAAATATGGAGAGAGAGAAAGAGAGAGTGTGTTTTGCTGTAGTACACAGCAAGGAAGCAGAAGAACAAAATGTGGGTTTCTCTTTCTCTTTCTGGACTTGCTGACTGATAGATTGGGCTGAGTTAATAGTGATAATTACAGCTTTTGTCTCCAGGCAGCTGAAAAGCTTCCGCAAAAATCCATGTTCAGGAAAAGTAAGTTTTGACTTTCATGAGCTTGATACGTAGTAGTCAGCATCAGAGTCTAATAACCCTAATTTCTTTCTCTTTGCTTATTTATTCCAGAAACCCTTTTGGGGGGGATAGTGCTTTGTTTCCTCATTTATACATTACATTACTGCCTGCCTCTCTTAAATAATCATTCATGTGGTAGGAAAGCAGCCTATGTATTGTGGCCTTTGCATAGCAATCTTTTTTTAATGTATAATTTAAGTCCTTTCTTTATTGGGTTTTGTTTTGAACTGCTAATTTTCTCTCTCTAATTAAACATGCTTAGAGTATATTATAGTAGGAGTTATCAGAAGGGTCTGAAGTCAGGAAACCAGCACATTGAGGCATCTGATGTCCTGTCCCAGTGGGGCACACAGGGGCTGATGCCTTACTTGGGCACTTGGGTCTCTGGAGATACATACCCCTCAACTGCCCAGATTAAATGAGGACATCCCGTTTCGGGGCACTGCGATCTTGCACGGGTCACATGACTTGTGCAGGGTGTGTCCTGGTTTTGCAGGGTGACATGTTGTATGGTATAAAGATGGCTCCGCAGCAGCCCGTAGCCTCCCTCTGCTCGACTCCTGCCCCATAACAGTGTCTTTTTTTTTATAAAGAATTTATTGGTATTTTCCATAACAAATAATACCATCACCCACCCACATTTATACAAAACAAAAACAAACATAACCACGATTCTTCTTCTTTTTTACACACATACAGAAAAAAAATTCTTGTTTCGGATCTTTACATTTGACTTCCCCTGCCTTCTCTCCTTCGGTTCCCAAACCAAATTCTATTTTAATAACTTCATCTCTCAAAAAATTAAATTTACTTCAAAAAGAAATTCAAATCTAAACAATCATCTTAACTGAAAAAAAATCATCTTAATCCATAGTATTTAATAACATCACTTTATATCTTAACAAATTATTCTTATATCAAATCTAAACTGTTCTTCTTTCCCTTAAACTGCTGCTAATAACAAAAAATTCAAAATATCCCTTTTCTTGTTAAAAATTAAAATAAAACTTAATGTCTTAACCCTCCGATTTCAGATTACCATAACAAAGCATTAATATTCTGTACTTAACACACTTCACCCTATCCCCCCTCTGTCCAATGTCCTTCTCCATCTTTCACCGGAACCACTCCTCAAATTGTCCTCTTTTCTTGTACGTCCACAGAACCAGACACAGTCCCCAACAGTCCTTGCATCGAGCATCAGGATACACTGTTCATCTTCCTTCGGCTTCTCCCATTCAATGCTGCATTCTTCTTCTATTTGTAAATATCTTAATTTCTTGCCCTTCGCTCCCGAGCTCTCACCTCGGGGGCTGGATATAACATTTCTCGCCGTCCCCGGGCTGCCACCACCGAAGGACGTTCCTTTTTCCGGGAGTCGCCATGCCGTCTCTCTCAGTTTTTCAATCATCTCCTTCAGCTCTTTGCCAAGGCTTTCTTCCATAGTATCGAATATCTGAAAGGTCTCCTCTGTGGGAAGTAGATTTTTCTTCATATCCCCACTCAAAACCTTCAATTTCTGATTAAGCAGTTCCAGTTTCAATATAATAATCCTTTCTTCATCAGTTAGTCCAGAGTTCAAAACAATTTCAAAAACAAAGCCCAACATGGTGAGGACGGGCATAGGTATCAAATTTCAGTTTCTATTTCAATGTTATCCATCTTATAGCAGTAATTTTCCACTTCGGTTCAGAGTTTTCGCAGCCATTTTCTCTGAAACCGGGGCGCAAAGACCAAAACTTTCAAAAGGAATATTCTCCATCCTCTTCCTCCCCAAAGGGAGATCTATAAAGTCTCACTCATAAAAAAATCTTAACAATGTAGCCATCCAGTAGCAACAGTATCACAGACCGTTATTTTCTTGCCACCGAAGGGAGGGAGGCAGACTTCCTTTATCTAAAGCCTCCCGGATCGTTAAGTCTTTAAGCTCAGCAGTTAATCCAATCAAGTACTCACGACCTCCGGGCTTCTTTTCCTTTCATCTCTCAGGGAGAACGTCGTCGCTCGTCACGGCCAGTACTCGCCGCTTTTCCGCCCGGTTGGGGCATTTCCCCTAATGGCCCGGCTCCGCGCTCCCTTCACCCCCACTCCCCCTTTACAGGGGGAACGAGGGAAGGGTGCGTAGCCTAGCGGGCCCGCCGGGGAGCCCGAGGCGCGGGACGCTCTTCCCGCGCCTCACCGGAGCCCCGCGTAGCGGTGGCGGGGCTCCAACCCCCGGGCTGGACTGGGTCGCCTCGCTGCCGAGGCAACCCAGCGACCGCCCATGATGGCGACCTCGCCGGAAGTCATGGCGACCTGCCCAGATTAAATGAGGACATCCCGTTTCGGGGCACTGCGATCTTGCACGGGTCACATGACTTGTGCAGGGTGTGTCCTGGTTTTGCAGGGTGACATGTTGTATGGTATAAAGATATTGTGAAAATGCAAATCCCCTGACAGGTCTACATTGAATCTTGAATATTAAGCAAAACTATAAATGTAGAATAATTTCTGGATATGTAACAGATATAACAGGAAATGCGTAAAGGTTAAGAATATGTGGAAAGCACAATGAGGTGAATCGGAAGTCAAAAGTGTGTGTGATGTTAGACAATGTGTTGTTTGTTAATGTTTAGTTGTCATTGAGAAGAGAAGAAGAAGAGTTTGGATTTGATATCCTACTTTATCACTACCCGAAGGAGTCTCAAAGTGGCTAACATTCTCCTTTCCCTTCCTCCCCCACAACAAACACTCTGTGAGGTGAGTGGGGCTGAGAGACTTCAGAGAAGTGTGACTAGCCCAAGGTCACCCAGCAGCTGCATGTGGAGGAGCAGGGAAGCGAACCCAGTTCACCAGATTACGAGTCTATCACTTAACCACTTCACCACACTGGCTCTCATTTTCTTTGGAATGTTTTTTCTTTAAGAAAAAACAAAAATAACAAAAGCAAACAAACAAACAACCAGATAAAGAAAGAACCTATCCTCATAATGCTGACACAAAAACTCTGCACATACACTAAGCAAAACAAAACAATGAAAGGTCACTACCTCCCTTTTCTCTCCCGCACTCTACAATTCTCTCTCCCCACCAACCTCGCAATGTCTATGACATCAGTGTCTCACAATGAATGTAATGGATCTGTAGAAAGGACTCTATGAATTGAAAACAGAGACATTGTATGTACCCTTGTTGACTATGACAATACTTTAGTAAAAACAACTTAAAAACAAACAAACATGGAAGCAGAGATGAGCTAAAGAATCACCCAATGCCGAGCACCAGTGCCTTTTTTCTGGGGGGGCGCAGAAGGACACAAACCCCTAAACATTTTGTGAATCTTTGTCCTTTTGTTTACTGCATTTGTTTTTCCCAATTTGAACTGTAAAATGGTGATTTTCTTGAGTCAAAATAAGAGTAGCCCTAAACTTTGTCTAGAAAAGAAGCACTGCCAATGACTAAGAAGTCCCAACATGAGCGAAACCCTTCCATTTCTATTTCTAAAACATATTATTCACATTCTCCGATGACCCAGAGTTGAAGCAACGTGCAACTCAACTCAACTCAACAAAACAAAACAAAACAAAACATCAAACCATGGCATCAGAATAAATTGATCAGGAATCATATCATAATAAGAGAAGCCAAGGTCAACAACAAATTGTAGATGTTAATTTTTGAAATGAAACTTGCTTCACAATGCAGAAATATTGTGGATTGGGCCCATTGCGTGCTTTCGGTATCCATGGGCACCAAAAACTCAAAAGGGCTAAAGTTGCTGCTTGGTTCTGTGTAAAGGTAAAGGTAAAGGAACCCCTGACCATTAGGTCCAGTCGCGGACGACTCTGGGGTTGCGGCGCTCATCTCACTTTACTGGCCGAGGGAGCCGGCGTACAGCTTCCGGGTCATGTGGCCAGCATGACTAAGCCGCTTCTGGCGAACCAGAGCAGCGCACGGAAACGCTGTTTACCTTCCCAATGGAGTGGTACCTATTTATCTACTTGCACTTTGACATGTTTTCAAACTGCTAGGATGGCAGGAGCTGGGACTGAGCAACGGGAGCTCACCCCGTCGCAGGGATTCGGACCGCTGGCCTTCTGATCGTCAAGCCCTAGGCTCTGTGATTTAGACCACAGCGTGTACATGTACTCAAAAATACATTTACTTTAAAGTGCTCTTTAAAGTGCAGTTCTCCACAATTCTGCATCAGTTTGTGTTGTTTTTTTTAAAAAGTTCTCATGAAAATTCACCAGTGTTTTAATGTGAATTTCTCCAGATAATACACATGCTGCCAATCAATCTGTCATATAATTAATTTCTGTATTTATTTTTCCCCTAATATGTGCATTTCTTTGCACATTTCCCATATACATATTTTGTATCCATTATTTGGTTATTACATTGAATCACAAAAAACCAGAATAGTTACAATATCAAAGGTTTGTTTCAATCTGTGGGAAGTGCCAATTAAAGAGCTTTGCATTAAAAAACCAAACCAAATTTCTGCACCACCCCTTACCAACCCTGACAAAATGAAGTCCAAATTCTCACCTTTGTTAAGAACTAGAAGATACCAGACTATAATACTGCAGAGCTTATATATTAGATATGAGACTTGGAATTTACCACCTGCAGAATATTATAACAAACCATTCTGACAACAGTGGTGATGTGTTCATAGCAGGAGGGAAGAAATATCAGCAGAAGTTCTTTCTAGGTTCTGCTGAGGAAGGAAAGATGGGGTCATCTCTGGGTCAACTGCAGAGATTTTTGAAGCAAAGAGGTGATAAGAAATAAATGCAAGGTGTTTAAAAAAAAGCCAGCAGGAAAGTAGTATAAATCACTAATCTGATTAAAATGCCTTTGTACAAGTGACTTCCCATCTTGCCTTCCAATAAATGCATCTCGTTCATTGCTGACCTAACAAAAAATGTTCCTCTTTCGAAGCATGTTTGCTCTAGACCAACAAACTTTCTCAAATTAGTTGAGGAATTTAAACTTAGTGTTCTAAAAATACAGGGAGGAACTGGTCTATTCAGATCACTCGGACTACGCCAGATTAATAATCTTATCCTATTCAGGGAACATAGGCTCACCAAGCTTGTAGCTTGGAATACAGTCATACCTTGGTGGCCGAATGCCTTGGAATTCATATGTTTCGGCTCCCAAACGATCGAAAACCAGAAGTGTGTGTTCCGATTTTCGGAAGCCAAACATCCGGTGCGACTTCCGCGGCTTCCGATTGGCTGCAGGAGCTTCCTGCAGCCAATCAGAAGCAGCCCTTTGGTTTCCGAACTTTTTGGAAGTCGAACGAACTTCCGAAACAGATTCCATTTGACTTCCAAGTTACGGCTGTATTAACTTCTCCAGTTTAGAAACAGCCACCCCATGATGAGCTGGGGCAAAATCCCTTTTGACACTCGAGGAAAGTATTTTTAGGACGCACCGTATTTTTATGATTGAAAGTTGTTTTCAACTGTTTTCAATGTTGTGTTTTAATGTTGTAAGCCTCCCTGGGACCATAGGGTGAAGAGTAGGTGATATTTTATTGCTATTGCTATTGCTGTTACCACCTGTGATCCTTTGGTTGTCCATCCAGTTGGCAATTCCCAGCTTTGCCTATGTTTTCTGATTAATGCATGAAACTACATTCTAATACGACAAAAGAGGGCCTGGCTCAAATCTCATTGTATCAAATGAGGAACTGTTTTGTGAATGATGGTTTTGGTACTTCTCAAGCAGCTCATGGCTTGCTAACACTCTGCTTTTGTAGCAAATAAGCAAGTGAGCTTTATAAAAGAAAGAAAGTTAGCTTATTGACCTGTAAAAAAAAGTGGGGGGAGCCTCTCCTATTGAGCATTTAGTAAAAGGGAGAGTGAATCTGGTTGCTGCGTAATTAACTCACAATTATGTGGGCAATAAAGACATAATTTAGGATTATTAATATGTTAAAATTGTAAGGAATTTTCTGGCATTTAATTAACATTTGCCAAGGCAGTCTATGGCAAATTAAATATCAATTAATAAAATAACTGACATTTAGATAGATACTCTATTAGTTGTCACAATTATTAACTTGATATTGCTGGCTTTTTAAATTCTAATTAAGTGTCTAAATATTCCTTACAATTTTTATGTGTTGAAAATCTAATTATATTTGTGTCTTATAAATTTAAACTTGATTACACATCATCTTTCCTATTAAATTTCAATAAATGCACTTTTAACTGTCAATTGATGCTTAATTGACA
The DNA here is from genome assembly GCA_900245905.1 of Lacerta viridis. Lineage (NCBI taxonomy): Eukaryota > Metazoa > Chordata > Lepidosauria > Squamata > Lacertidae > Lacerta > Lacerta viridis. The sequence goes on along the minus strand of OFHU01000427.1, from coordinate 226,869 downwards.
TAACCGTCTTGTATAATGGTAGGCATTTCTCTTCTCAAGCACAGAGAAGGGAGAGATAGAGTTTATTATATTGCTGGATTGTGGGTTTTCCCCCTCCTTAATAAATAAAAACACCCATTTGTTATATGCGAGTCCCACAACTTGCAAGGATCGTGAAGCCTCATACACACTGGAAGCTCTTTGTAAACCTAAATTCATACACAAAATAGCTTCTCCTGTTCCTCACTACTACATTACAATACATGCACTGGAAGTTTTGCTGGAGAGTGCTGTCTCCAAACGTAATCTGCTTTGTCGTTTGCACTTTCTTTTTGCTGTCTGATGCTGAAGAGGAAGGAGCTGAGTTACAATGCTCCGAGTGTATATATGTAAATAAATGTCGTTTAGCCAAAAAGCTGAGCTACTGAGTCTGTACACTGACTACCTATACTCTGCTGATCCTGAAATGTGCTGATACCTCTTAGGTATCAGTCGCTGTGATGATCGGGCTGGAGAAAGATTTTGAATCTCCCAAATGACCAGTCGTGCATGTGTCTCTGCCGGACCCCTACTCATGTGTAGGACCTCCTGACACAGGGCCGGATTTAGGTTTGATGAGGCCCTAAGCTACTGAAGGTAATGGGGCCCTTTATATGTCCAGCTGTCCTTTGTCAACAACAAATTGTGCTGTTTTTTGTGTTGAATATATGCTATATGGTAATTTATGGACCTAATAGGTATCTAAAGCCATTTGCACATGCAGAATGTAGGCACCCTATATATAGAAATGAGCAAACCAGTGATATTTTAGGGAGCAGGCTAGCAGGCGGGGCCCATTACTTACATCATAGGAGCCTACACAACACAAAACACTGTTGCTGTATGTAGGTTTTATTTTATTTGTTGTTTTTTATCTTATATTTTGGAAATGCACATCCAGGTTTTTTTCCTTTAATTTTTTTGGGGGGCCCTAAGAGAGTGGGGCCCTAAACTATAGTTTTTTAGATTATACATAAATCCGGCACAGGATGACAGTACAAGCTGCAGAGCTGTGCCAGACAAGGAATCCCCTGGCTGCCTTATGTAAACGAGTCTGGCTGGCCTAGCAAAGAGCAAATCTGTTAACATGACAAAAGGGGTTGATGGACCATCTGAGAGGAATCCTTTGGCCTGGGGAGACAGATATTGTCAAAGTGTTGGGTGTGTGTGTTTGAGATGACAGAAAAAGAGAGCTTTTGAGCAAGATGTTCTGGGGAGGGGAAAAAAATGAAGGAAGACTGGGATCCATCTTGGGCAGGCTGGCTGAAGGCTGGTTGAGAGAGATGCCTTGGATTCCAGGGCTGCACTGCTGTGAGAGACAAGCCCCTCTTGAAATGACCGTGCTGTAAGGTCTGGACTCCCTCAGTGCTGACTGAAGGTGTAAATAGGTGAATAAACCACATTTCTGAAAGCTATGACAGACTCCGCCTTGTCTCAATTCTCCAAAGGAACATAGACCCTGGGTGAGTGCCTGGAACCCCCTGGGCTCTTGCCACCACTCAGCGGAGAGAGGGGGAGGCACTTAACTTTTCCAACAATATGGAAAACAATTCCTCCCTTCACAACAAGCATTCTAATACTCAAGCTCATGTCTGAACACAGGAGTTTCAGGTAGCAGACTACTCGCCCAGCACTTCTTTTCTGTGAAGAGATATTTACTTGAATGTGTTCACATATCAAAATGACATCCTTTTAAAAAGCAAAACAAAAACAGAAGTCCCCAAAGACGACAAAGAAACTCGCTGAGGAGACAGGGAGTCACTGTTTGTTTGTTTGTTTGTTTGTTTGTTTTATATTCCACCCAAAGGAGCCCAGGATGGCATTATAATCAGCTTTGACAAAGGGTTGTTATACTTGAAATGTGTTAGGCACAACAGAAAATTGGACTGCTTTTATTCCTTTATACAATTCCTTTCAATACTTTGTGAGGTTTGTCTCTTTTCATTTCACTCCACTAGAAATTCGGTATTGCCACAATAGATCCACAGTCTCAAGGAAATATATGCGCAATGAATTTAGTAAATAAATGCACATTTGGGACACGGTGTGAGGGACATTCTTGAGTGAGAAAGCACAGGATACCAATTTCAAAAATGATCTTTTTCTTTGGTGATCCCTCGTATCCGAGTAAGACTGCCTTCCTTGAACACGGTTTTAACAGTGACTGTGGAGGCCAATTCTGGATCCACACATCCTTCCACAGTGGGGACATAGGTTTCCGGGTGGGAGCTGATCACGGTGAGGGTTTGCCAAGTGTGCCTTTCTCTTAGCATGTTTCTCCCTTTCATCCTGAGTTGAGTTCGATTGTCTTCAAAGTCCAGGACACCTTTGGTAAAGACTGCTCTCCAATTGGAGCACTCGCTGGCAAGTGTTTCCCACTTGTCTGTGTTTATACTACATTTTTAAAGATTTGCCTTGAGAGCTTCTTTAAACTTCTTTTGTTGTCCACTGGTATTTCACTTTCCATTCTTAAGTTGCGAATAGAGTAATGGCTTTGGAAGACAATAATCAGGCATCAGCACAACATGACCAGTCCAACAAAGTTGATGTTGAAGAATCATTACTTCAACACTGGTGATCTTTGCTTCGTCCCGAACACTGGTATTAGTTCGCCTGTTTTCCCAAGTGATGTGTAAAATTTTCCGGAGACACCAATGATGGGATCTTTTGAGGAGTTGGAGATGGCGTTTATAAGTGGTCCATGTGTCACAAGCATACAGTAAGGTTGGTAATACAATAGCTTTCCAAACAAGCACTTTAGTTTCCCTACAAATGTCCCAGTCCTCAAACACTCTGCACTTCAGTCAGGAGAAAGCTGCACTTGCAGAGCTCAGGCGATGCCAGATTTTGGCATCAATGTCGGCCCTTGTGGAAAGTTAACTGCCCAGGTAGGAGAAGTGACAGACATTTCCGAACATTACACCATTAAGTTGGATTTGTAGTGCAGCAGATGGGTTATTTTGTGCTTGTTGGCATAGCACTTTAGTTTTTTGGATGTTGAGTGACAGGCCAAGCTTTACGTAAGCTTATGCGAAGATATTTAGGATGGTTTGGAGGTCACCCTCTGAGTGCACACACTACATTGTCATCAGCATATCAATACCAATTTCCAAAATGATCCAGTGGTTTTAGGATCCAGAGGACTCCTGTGCCACATTCAGCCCTCTTAACTACATAAGTTCTAGCCTAACTGTTTCTTTGTCTGTACAGGATTTGGCTCAGCGGTGGATCCTCTGTTTTGTGAGTAGAAAGTCCCAGGTTCAATCCCTGGAAGTTGTATTTTTTAAAAAAATGTTTTTAGCGGTTCTAAATGTTTTAGATGGTTTGTAACAGTTTTTAAAGTGTTTTGGTTTTATTTAAAGTCATGCTGTTTTGACGTGCTGACATTTGCTGCCCTGGACTCTTTTGGGATAAAGGACGGGAAACAAATTGAATCAATAAATAAGCAGGGCTGCGAATGTCCCATGTGAAATCCCAGAGAGACTTTGCCAATCACTGTATACAATACTGAGCAAGTTGGGCCAATAGTCTGAAAAGGATGGCACAGGTTTCCCATGGACCTGACGAAGGAGATGTAAGGGTTGGAGTAGGCGAGGGGTGTGTGCAGTACCCCTTCCACCTATCAGGTGCTGGATCCAAGCCTGCCTGCCTGATTGGCCAATGGCTGGCAGGCTTGGACACAGGATTGACCTTGGGGCAGGACTGACAGAGCAGGTAAGTTTCCCTCAGGTGGGCTCCTGGTGCATTTAAGTATCCTGCACCTGAACCCTTCACCTGTCCCCCCTCCTTTTTTAAAACATGCAGTAAACAGGGTATAGCATTTGGACTCAACATACTGACTTTCTGCCAGGTAGGCCAGGAGTTCTGGACACTCAGGAGGGTTATAAAGAAGATAAAAAGTAGAGAAGGACCGCGTGTACTCTGCCATGAACTTCTTGGAGGTAGGCTTGCATATGTATTCTGATATGATCTGCCTCTAGCTCTGAAAAACACTAGGCATCTGGAAGTGTTTGCACACAACAGGGAGGCGGGTGGCACTGTGGCCTAAACCACTGAGCCTCTTGGGCTTGCCGATCAGAAGGTCGGCGGTTTGAATCCCCACGATGGGATAAGTTCCCGTTGCTTTGTCCCAGCTCCTGCCAGCCTAGCAGATTGAAAGCACACCAGTGCAAGTAGATAAGTAGGTACCACTGCAGCGGGAAGGTGAACAACATTTCCGTGTGCTCTGGTTTCCATCACGGTGTCCCGTTGCGCTAGAAGTGGTTTAGTCCTGCTGGCCACATGACCCGGAAAGCTGTCTGTGGACAAACACCTGCTCCTCTGGCCTGAAAGCAGAGATGAGCACTGCAACCCCATAGTCCACTTTAGAATCATAGAATCATAGAGTTGGAAGAGACCACAAGGGCCATCCAGTCCAACCCCCTGCCAAGCAGGAAACACCACCAAAGCATTCCTGACAGATGGCTGACTTAACCATCCAGTGGTCCTTTACCTTTACCTTTACCCAACAGTTCTATAAATGAAACAACATTTCTGTAAGGAAGTTCATTACTATTATTCCAAAGGAGCTGAGGCTCAGATGTGGTGGCTTGCTCAAGGCTACCTTGTGACTTTGCAGCTGAGGGGATGATGCAGGGACTTCTTGGCTTGTAGTTCACATTCCTAGCCACTGCACAGCCCAACTTCCCAGGAGCTATGAGTCATCTCTAGCATCTGTTAGTCAGAGGTATATATATATATATTTATATACTAAAACCTGCCTACTGCTGATCTATTTCTAATGTGCTGAAAAAAGGCACCCTTCTCTGATTTAGTAAGAGCCAGATTGATTTAGCTTCCGACACTCTAAGTTCACAGCTGGATATGTAAGTGATCCCAATGACTTTAGCTTGAATAAGATGTCTAGAAATCAAGCCATGTGTATGAGGCAGACTATCATATTTCTAAAATTCCGAGGGCAATGTTATCGTATGCAGTCCAAGTAGAGGAGACATATCTGCAATAGCTTCCATTGCAGTAAAAACACACACATACACACATCTAAATTTTTCCTGACTCAACCACTTTGAGCTAATATCTGCCAGAGGAAAGCAAGTTGCCAGTGAATAGGGCACCAGGAATTGATCAGATAACAAACCCACATACGTTTTGGATGTTTATCAGAGCTACTGGAACTCTGAAAAATATAGGAAGCATTTTGATTTCTTTTTTAAAAAATTGTATTTTAGTATTTAGTTGCTTTTAATCTCTGCTTATATCTACCATGCAACTCAACAGGAAATGAAAGTTTGGCCAATTGTTTCAAAAAATATGGTCAAGGGAAGGGATAGTTTTAAGGAATGATAGAGAAGGTTGGGGTAAGTAAAAAAGAGAGAATGTTAAAATACTTTATGTCAGGGACTGGACAGAGGAGGAATGGTGGAGACCGCCTCCCCAGCCTGACCCTTCCAGAGAAGAAGAAGACAGTTCAGAATTACAACAGGGGTTTGAGGGAGGTCACAGCTCAGAGGAAGATGAGGGGGAAAGTTGGGAAATAATGGGAGAGGAGGAGGAGGAGGCAGAGCCAGAGCAGCTGGCTAAGATGTTATCACTAGAAAGCATTCCAGACCCACCATCTCCAAGAATCCGGTGAGCCTTAAAAGTAGGAGAGCAAAGGACTCAGAAACAAAGGGCCCTCAGCACCACCCATAGAAGGGATGACGAATCAGGAAGTGGGAGAGAAGGGGAGGGGAGATTTACTCAGAGCAATGCCATTTCCCCAAGAGGCTGCATTTCCAAGAGCCAATGTGGTGTAGTGGTTAAGAACGGTAGACTCGTAATCTGGTGAACCGGGTTCGCGTCTCCGCTCCTCCACATGCAGCTGCTGGGTGACCTTGGGCTAGTCACACTTCTTTGAAGTCTCTCAGCCCCACTCACCTCACAGAGTGTTTGTTGTGGGGGAGGAAGGGAAAGGAGAATGTTAGCCGCTTTGAGACTCCTTCGGGTAGTGATAAAGCGGGATATCAAATCCAAACTCCTCCTCCTCTTCTCTTGGTAAATATTGAATAAAAGCAAATGGTAAGGACTTTTCCTTGTCTTATCCGTTCCTGCCGTGGGGGTTGGTTCCTCTGCCGCCCGACACTTTAAGTCAACCCACACTATCCCAAAGGTTGAGGGTACAATGAATAAATATGGATAAACCCAGCTTGTACGGCCAAAATATTTCTTAAGACTTTCTTTGGGCAGGGTAGGGGTGTGTTTTCAGTCCGAGGGCTGCACCCTGTCAGAGTCAACCTTCCAAGGCCTGCATGTCAGTGGTGGTGGGTGGGGCTAGATAGAAATGTGGGTGGAGCAACAGATGTGACTCCAGCTTTTGTAGTCTACATTCCACCTGTGCAAAAGTCAGAGGTTTCTACACTCCCACCCACCCCATTTCTCCATGCAGGCAAGCAAGAGGCATTGTCACCTTCAAGGACACGATCCAGCCTGGTGCAGAGCAGGGCTGGTGATGGATGTGGTCTGTGGTGGAGGAGGAATCAGGATAGAATCCCAAGGGGTGAATAGAGAGGCTTGGAGGCCTGAGGGTTGCCCACAGAAGGCGTTAACCTATTTTAAGGTTCTTGACCTTAATTACCAGTATTCCATTTCTTTAGCTTTCTTTTCTGTTTGAATGAAAGCCACTGGCTATAGCTTTTTGCTTTTTTTATTATTATTTCTACGGCATCTTGTGCTGACACCCAGGACTTGTGCCTCACTGAACTACACACACCCCACCAACCATGCATTGTAACCAGTCCCAAATAAGCAGCAAAAAATGGAAGGCTTATTGAGCTGCTCAATGTCTACTGTTCACGATTCAAGGCTGTAAGATCTCATTTTGTGCAATATTTGGTACAATGATTATATTATTATTATTATTAGTAGTAGTAGTAGTAGTAGTATTCCTAATATTGCACTAGGCCAGGACTGCAGAACTTGTGGCCTTGAACCATGTCTTATTACTGTTTAAGAATAATTATGTCCAGTGATCAGATTAGATTTCCATTTTTATTTTTGTTGTTGCCAATGGTATGTTAGCAGCCATAGTCTTTGTGTGTATATTTCATATGGAGAGTGGAGACATTCCAGATGAGAGTGGAGACATTTAGAGCAAAACCTTAAAAACTAAGGGCTCAGTCCTTACGCAACCTATTTGGCATGAACAGTCTAAAATGGGAAAATGGAAAAGCATGATATTTCTCTCTTCTTATATATAACTGAATGGGTACAGCCAGGTGAGAAAGAGTTGGGCTTCAGTGAGAGATGCAGGACAGACCAAAGATGAGAAGTGGATGTAAGGACATCTTAAACAGCATTATTATTATTATTATTATTATTATTATTATTATTATTATTATTATTCTAATTTTTGATTATTATTTTTAATGACTACTGTAGCTCAGCAACATCAATACAGAAAGCTCTCCCTTTTGCTTCTATGCTGCACAGATATCAGATTTCTAGAAAGTTTCCCTTTATTGGCTCCATTACACAAAGGGATAGTGCACAAACAGCAGGGCTCAAAAATAAAACACTTTATTGAATAATAGAAGAAGGATGGTATCAATATGTTTTTATCTGGTCAAGAAATTTCTCCATAACAGCCTTTTGGTGCTTAGTGCTCCAATACTCATAGAGCTACTAATGGCTTTCTAATCTCATTGACTGTAATACTAGCGTTTTAAATCTATTTAGCTCAATTTTCTGACATGCATTGGAGACGAAAGGGCATATTTACTGGCTTTGTGTTATTTTTTTATTAGATTAAAAAATGACCAGGCTTTTGCATCAGGACCTTAACTTGGGTTTCTTTCTTTCTTTCTTTTTAATTTTAGGCTATGAAGGAGGGATAATGAAAGGTCACTATGCCAATTAAGATTAGACATGGAGTTCACAATCCATTTGTAAGATTTGGGGTGCAATCCCTATTGCTACATTTCTATACACAGAGAGCCACAGCCATATAAATGGGTATTGCGTAATATGGTCATGGCTTTGCCAGCATTGTTGGTAAGTCATTGTTTCTCAGTTTATCTCACTTCAACTTTATTTAAATGTCATGTTTTGTAATGTCATGTTATGTTATGGTATGTTACGTTATGGTATGTTAATATTCGTACAACTTTGGTTTTATCATTATGGAGTCTAAATAAAGATTTTTTAATATTAAAAAAAAACTTTATTCAAATGTCCAGAGACAATCACATTTAAAAAAAAAAAATCCCATGCAACAGGAAGCAAAGAAATTCAGAAACACAGTGGTACCTCAGTTTTCTAACTCAATCTGTTCCGGAAGACCGTTCGAGTTCTGAAATGTTTGAAAACCGGAAACTCAGTATGCGTCGGTTGAACCTTGTCCACTGTTATCCGTCGGAACTCACGCTTCCCTGAATTTTGCAATGCAGTTGTCCAACCCAAAAAAATGTGCACAATTTTTAGCGGAAAGCGTGCCTTGAAATGCATTTACGACATTGCATTGGAGGAAAGGGCTTGCAAAAAAAAAAATGTGTTCCTTAGTCAAAACTGCATATAAAATGTTTTTGCTACGAGGAATTCACAAAAAAACGCTGACAGTTGCACGATGTTGTTGTTGTTTTTTGTAACACGGACTGCCGTGGAAATTTGGAGAACTGCATTTAAGATTGAAAACTAAGAGAAACCGAAATGGACAGATTCATTAGTCTCCATGTGACACAGTCCTTGGTTGGAAAGGCAAGCCTTGGTCTTTGTTGTTTCCTGGCTGCGCAGCTACTCTGTGCGAAGGCAAATGGCTGTCTTCATTCTTTGTGTGGTCTTCCCAGTTTCTTCTACCAGATTGCCCATTCTCCTTTTTCTAATCTTTTCCTTTTTATATAATTGTTATTAAATTTTCTGTTTTATAATTTAGAATATTCATTTAGGCAACCTTAAAATATCCATGACTTCCCTTCTTCTCTTTCCATGGTTCATTTTGCACAGCATAAACCCTTGCATATTTTACATAAACTAAACCATGGCTTGAGAGCAGTACATGTGAAAAGGATCTAGGTGTCTTGGTAGACCACAAACTTGACATGAGTCAACAGTGTGATGCAGCAGCTAAAAAAGCCAATGCAATTCTGGGCTGCATCAATAGGAGTATAGCGTCTAGATCAAGGGAAGTAATAGTACCACTATATTCTGCTCTGGTCAGACCTCACCTGGAATACTGTGTCCAGTTCTGGGCACCACAGTTCAAGAAGGATACTGACAAGCTGGAACGTGTCCAGAAGAGGGCAACCAAAATGGTCAAAGGCCTGGAAACAATGCCTTATGAGGAACGGCTTAGGGAGCTGGGTATGTTTAGCCTGGAGAAGAGAAGGTTAAGGGGTGATATGATAGCCATGTTCAAATATATAAAAGGATGTCATATAGAGGAGGGTGAAAGGTTGTTTTCTGCTGCTCCAGAGAAGCGGACACGGAGCAATGGATTCAAACTACAAGAAAGAAGATTCCACCTAAACATTAGGAAGAACTTCCTGACAGTAAGAGCTGTTCGACAGTGGAATTTGCTGCCAAGGAGTGTGGTGGAGTCTCCTTCTTTGGAGGTCTTTAAGCGGAGGCTTGACAGCCATCTGTCAGGAATGCTTTGATGGTGTTTCCTGCTTGGCAGGGGGTTGGACTGGATGGCCCTTGTGGTCTCTTCCAACTCTAGGATTCTATGATTCATATTCCATTATTACTTCCATCAAAACTTATTTACACTGTTGAATTTATCTTAATGCTGCCAACACGTTTTCAAGTGTACACAATCCCCCCCATATATTCAATAAACATTTTCCAGTCTTCTTTAAACAAATGTTCTTCTTGTTCTCTTATTCTGTAATTTAGATCTGCAACCTCACTCATTTTCTATTTTTGGGCTAACGAAACACGGGCCACCATAGTGGCATACATAAATAACCTTTTTTGACATCCGGGAATTTCCATCTGAATTATTCCCAACAAAAAGGACTCTGTTTTTTGGGAAAGGTGCTTTTAAACTCCCCCCCCAATTTGTTATAAATTATTCCCCAATACTCTTTTACCTTTTAACAGGTCCACCACATATGAAAGAACATACCCTCAACCTCATTGCATTGGAGATGCTTTTTCTAATCTTTCTCACCAACTCTCCTCTGACTCTCTGCAGAACACTCCTGTGCCCTTAGACAGATCCCTCAGTTCCATATGATGGCTTCCCAGATTCCAAAAAAGGGCTTTGCTTCAAGCATTTTGCTGCAGGGGGCTACAGCTCACATAACTAATTAAACCAGGGATTGGAAAGCTTTAATCCTCTGATTGTTGCCCCACCGTTCCAAGCCAGGGAGAGAAGGAGTCATAGTTTGACAGTATCCCAATGGTTATAGCCTCCCCGGGGCTTTTTCCCCCAGCTGGAATTCACCAGAACTCAGTTCCGGCACTTCTCAGGTGGGCACCATTGCCATTCTAAGTTAACAAGGTAGGTGTTCGTGGTGAGTTCCGGCACCTCTTTTTTCTAGAAAAATAGCACTGAGCCTCTCTATCCCTGGACTCACTAACTAAATAATTGCATCAACACAACAGTTTCAGACCGTTATCTGTAGGTACTCTGTGGACTCCTTTTTCAGCAGGATGAGAAGTACGGAGGGACTCTGAAAAGGCTGCATTTACGGTATCCTTGCCTATTAAAAGCCAGGTATCCATTTGGTTTATGGTGCCAAGCTGACACTGAGTGGGTAGATAGCGCCAAAAGAGAAGCGAGCTAGTGACTTTATAATTAGGCAAGAGTACCCGAGGAACTGGTTTACAGTTCCCTGGTGCCAGGCTTTGACATGACATTCCAGTTATTTCCCCTTCTCCTATCAGGTTAAGTAGCATTTTGTGCTCCCCTCCTTCATCCATCCTGCTAGAGGCACCTGCCACCTATTAGTGTAGGAGACTCTCATGAAAGCTTCAGCATTTTAACCTCTGGCCAAAACAGGAACTGCAGAGGTATCAGGGGAAGAAATATAAGCAACCCTTTTCTAACCTCATAAAAAGTTTAGTTATAGAGATTTACTTCAAGGTGAAAAACTGAAGGGTTATTATTGTATTCCCATTGAAGAACACAGAGAGGAAATGCGTAATAAAATGAGAAGGGAGGTTGTTTTTTCTTTGTTCGGTTTCTGCCTTTCCTTTTCGAATGCATAGGCAGACTTGGCCCTCCAGATGTTTTGGGACTCCCATGATCCGTAGCTAACAGGACCAGTGGTCAGGGATGATAGGAATTGTAGTCTCAAAACATCTGGAGGGCCGAGATTGCCTACGCCTGCTAAGCCCAGCAGTTCTTACATCTTCTGAACTCCACATTGGCTGTGAAGCTGCCTTGGATAGTGGAAGGGCTGGACAAACCAGGGAGGACATGCAACGTAAAATTAAGCTGATTTCAGTGCAACCTTTCCCATACTAGAAGATCATTGTTGCATTCTGTTAACTATATATTTAAGAAGCTTGCCGCTGAAAGAGAAGTTGGGAGGAGCACAACAAAAAAAGAGAGACGGAAAATTAGGCTTAGAACAATGACTGGATGCATTAACAAAGTTCTCCTTAAGAATCACGGAAATCTATTTCTCATAGTCTTGCCCCTTTGGAAATCTTTCCCATTTCATCTCAGACAGGCTCTATTGTCTTTTTGGCTCCTAGTCAAGACCTTCATTTTTCAACACAGCCTTTTAAGTAGATACCTAGGGCTTGCTCATCAGAAGGCCGGCAGTTCGAATCCCCACAACGGGTTGAGCTCCTGTTGCTCAGTCCCTGCTCCTGCCAACCTAGCAGTTCGAAAGCACGTCAAAAGTGCAAGTAGATAAATAGGTACCGCTCTGGCAGGAAGGTAAACGGCATTTCCATGCGCTGCTCTGGTTCGCCAGAAGCGGCTTAGTCATGCTGGCCACATGACCCGGAAAGCTGTACACCAGCTCCCTTGGCCAGTAAAGTGAGATGAGCGCCGCAACCCCAGAGTCGGACACGACTGGACCTAATGGTCAGGGGTCCCTTTACCTTTTCTTATTATCCCAGCATGTCATCTGCATTGGATTTGAAATTGAAGATATATGTATCTTCCATTGTTGTTGTTTTCATTGTAAAATCGCTCTGAGACGTTTCATGGGAAGCAACTCTGAAATGGAATTAAAATGTTTGCCAAGACTGCCTGTGCTTCTAAATAAGTGGGCGTATTCACACCACAGCCAGTGTGGTGTAGTGGTTAAGAGCGGTAGACTCATAATCTGGGGAACCGGGTTCGCTTCCCCGCTCCTCCACATGCAGCTGCTGGGTGACCTTGGGCTAGTCACACTTCTCTGAAGTCTCTCAGCCCCACTCACCTCACAGAGTGTTTGTTGTGGGGGAGGAAGGGAAAGGAGAATGTTAGCCGCTTTGAGACTCCTTCGGGGTAGTGATAAAGCGGGATATAAAATCCAAACTCCTCCTCCTCCTCCTCTTCCTCCTCTTCTTCTTCTTCTTTTGCCATTGTCAGGAGGGGACAAGGACACACTAATAATGCAGAGCAGAACACACACTTAATAATCCACAAATGAACCCTTCACGAGGTCCACACCTGGTTTCTATTTAAAAAAGCTGAGTTTTGAGCTGCCCTGTACGATGGTTAGTGCATTCCAGTGCTCTTTTCAATTGCTCTTTACTTTATCATCATTGCATCAAGCATTTTGTTTCATAGGAGGCTGGCTATACATTTAATCTCCTGTCATTCAGATTGCCCACTGAATGGGAGACCTTCGGGGAAACATTGGGGGTGGCTAGTCGTTACGAGGCCCGTTTTATAGCATCCTTAGGAAAACAATAGGATGGAAAGTTGGGATGATTTAGCTTTAATTAGGCTAAGTATAAATTGCTAAGAGGTTTAGAGGTGATGTATCCCCACATATAACTCAATCCTCTTCTATCAGCATCAGTTTTCCAGCTCATTAACTTTATTTAGCCACAGGGGCTCGAGGAAGCCGTTTCATGCACTTATGCACCCAGAATTCATTCATGTCAAGCAGTGTGGAAAATGGCAGGGAAGTGTCACCAATTTGGAGCAGGGGCCTTCGGGCAGAGCAGGCACTCTGCTTGTCCTTCAGCCGCACCAACCTCTTGCTGACTTTGGCGCCAGTGCAGCAAAAACGAATCATTCAAATATGGGGTGGGGGGGTAGGGTGACAGCATTGGTTTCTCCACTCCCTGCTGTACAGCAAGGAGCTGGCCACGTTCTCATTGATAATTCCAATACCTGTCAGACTGGGGTATCATTCAGAGCAGGGATGGGACTTTTGGCTCTCCATATGTGGCTGGACTAGGGACGCGGGTGGTGCTGTGGGCTAAACCACAGAGCCTAGGGCTTGCTGATCAGAATGTCGGCGGTTCGAATCCCTGCGACGGGGTGAGCTCCCATTGCTCGGTCCCTGCTCCTGCCCACCTAGCAGTTCGAAAGCATGTCAAAGTGCAAGTAGATAAATAGGTACCACTGGCAGGAAGGTAAACGGCATTTCCGTGCACTGCTCTGGTTCGCCAGAAGTGGCTTAGTCATGCTGGCCACATGACCCGGAAGCTGTATGCCGGCTCCCTTGGCCAGTAAAGCGAGATGAGCGCTGCAACCCCAGAGTCATCCGCGACTAGACTTAATGGTCAGGGGTCCCTTTACCTTTTATGCGGCTGGACTACAATGCCCATCAGGCCTTATCAATGGCCACTTATAACTGCCATCTCCAACTCCTCGAAAGATTCCATCAACGGTGTCTCTGAAAATTTTTACACATCACTTGGGAAGACAGGTGAACTAATGCCAGTGTACTGGAAGAAGCAAAGATCACCAGTGTCAAAGCAATGATTCTTCAACATCAGCTTCGTTGGACTGGTCATGTTGTGCAGTTGCCTGATTATTGTGTTCCAAAGCAGCTACTCTATTCCAAACTTAAAAATGGAAAGCGTATTGCTGGTTGTCAACAAAAAGGTTTAAAGTCTCTCTCAAGGCAAATCTTAAAAAATGTAGTAGAAAAACAGACAACTGGGAAACGCTGGCCTGCGAACGCTCCAGTTGGAGAACAGCCTTTACAAAAGGCGTCATGGGCTTTGAAGACACTTGAACTCAAGACAAAACAGAGAAATGTGCCAAGAGGAAGGCACGCTTGGTAAACTCTCACTGTGATCCGCTCCCACCTGGAAAACTATGTCCCCACTGTGGAAGGACGTTTGGATCCAGAATTGCCCCCCACAGTAACTTACAGACTCACTGTTAAGACTTGTGACATCCTAAGGAAAATCAGGACATTCTGGGATCAAATCAGAAACTGGGGCGGCTTCTGTAAATCCAGGACTGTCCCTGGAAAATAGGGGCACTGGGAGGGTCTGTGATGGGAGCTGGAGTCCAAACACGCCAGCAATGCAAAACCCAGAGGTTTCTATGCAGACATCTTTTGAATGTATTTAAGATATTGGGGCAGTCATTCTTTGCCCTGGCACAATCCTTCGGTCTCAGCATTGCTCTGTCTAAGACTGACAGCTCAGATTTAAATCCAGTAAGGTGCTAAGTATATCTCCCACTGTTACACATACACATTGCACTTAAAATAGAAAGCATGCACTACAAAACCTGCTTAATCACGGGCAGGCTTTTAATCAAGCTTGCCCTTCATTCTCAACCATAATCACCTTCCTGCTGAACACAGAACAGAGGCAGTGGGGTAGCAGATGGTGGTGATTTCTCAGGTCAGGTTTATAGGGAAATGTTTCAAACATTTCCTGAGGGTTTAGGTAACACCACAATATGCAAACCCACATCTGCCTGCCTACCCAGAATCCAAAGTTTGAGATAGAAGGTCTCCTATCCTTCTCCAATCCTTGCAGAATATATTTAATGGGAAAAGATTGGAAAGGAACCACCTTTTCTGTCTGTGGTTTTAATAACTGGAATACTGCTTTAGAGAGCAAAGGGGGATTTCCGCCCCCCCCAAGCATTGCTCATCCAAATTTTACACTGTATTGATACGTGCATGGAAAGAACATAAGCAGAGGTCACTGGCTAGGAAAGAGATTTACACATGGTTGCTGTGCCAATACAACATCTCCAGAATTGGGCATTTCATAAACCAGCCTTTATGTTGCAAAGGAGCAAGTGTGAAGCTTGAATAAAACAAACTTCTGCATTTTGTTGTTCAGTCGTTCAGTCGTGTCCAACTCTTTGTGACCCCATGGACCAGAGCACGCCAGGCACCCCTATCCTCCACTGCCTCCCGCAGTTTGGCCAAACTCATGCCAGTCGCTTCGAGAACACTGTCCAACCATCTCATCCTCTGTCGTCCCCTTCTCCTTGTGCCCTCCATCTTTCCCAACATCAGGGTCTTTTCTAGGGAGTCTTCTCTTCTCATGAGGTGGCCAAAGTACTGGAGCCTCAACTTCAGGATCTGTCCTTCCAGTGAGCACTCAGGGCTGATTTCTTTAAGGATGGATAAGTTTGATCTTTTTGCAGTCCATGGGACTCTCAAGAGTCTCCTCCAGCACCATAATTCAAAAGCATCAATTCTTCGGCGATCAGTCTTCTTTATGGTCCAGCTCTCACTTCCATACATACTGGGAAAACCATAGCTTTAACTATGTGGACCTTTGTTGGCAAGGTGATGTCTCTGCTTTTTAAGTTGCTGTCTAGGTTTGTCATTGCTTTGCTCCCAAAAAGCAGGCGTCTTTTAATTTTGTGACTGCTGTCACCATCTGCAGTGATCATGGAGCCCAAGAAAGTAAAATCTCTCACTGCCTCCATTTCTTCCCCTTCTATTTGCCAGGAGGTGATGGGACCAGTGGCCATGATCTTAGTTTTTTTGATGTTGAGCTTCAGACCATATTTTGCGCTCTCCTCTTTCACCCTCATTAAAAGGTTCTTTAATTCCTCCTCACTTTCTACAGTCACCTTTTCCACGTCTTGTGGCCGGCATGACTAAACCACTTTTGGCACAATGGAACACCTTGATGGAAACCAGAGTGCATGGAACCGCCATTTACCTTCCTGCCACAATGGCACCTATTCATCTGCTTGCACTGGTGTGCTTTCGAACTGCTAGGTTGGCAGGAGCTGGGACAGAGCAACGGCAGCTCACCCTGCTGAGCAGATTTGAACTGACGACCTTACAATTGGCAAGCCCAAGAGGCTCAATGGTTTAGAGCACAGCGCCACCCATGTCCCAAGGGCACCCTTAATGCATGAATTGCAACATGTTTCCTAGCTGTGTGTGCTGCTTACATGAGAATTACAATGGGCTGCAGTGCTGCATAATTTCTGGGGCCCCATAAATACAGTACTTTCCTCTGCTCTGGATAAATCCCTGCTGGATAGGTTCCTGTTTTTGAACAAATAATATTTTTGCATGCTTAAAACCATTGAAGCATTTGCCCCAAGCACAAGCTGTGACTGAGGGGAATCTCTTTCAGCTTTCAGATAAACTAAGCCACAAATAAACAGACCACACGGTGCGTTTTGTTTTCAGTCTGCCTCTTCTCTGCATAGATACTTAATAGCTCATGGTATTTCCCTCCCTATCTTTAATTCAAGCTTACCCATAACATTAAGTTGCCATGCAACAATAACAGCATAAATAGAATTAAACAAGCTCACTTTAGTCACATAGCCTCAAGTTTCGGAGAAATACCACAGACTGGAAAGGAAAGGAAGTTATACAGCTGTCAGGCAGGATACAAGACTGAAAGAAGCCACTTTTGATATGGAACCTACAGATAATATAAACTTAGGGATGATTCCTTATGTGGAAGAAGACAATTGTTGGAGGTTTGAGAAAATTAAAACTCCAGATTCTAAAAGAATATACAACGGTAGTTCTATATTCCAGTCAGATCAGTTATATCCCAGTCTGGAATATTCCAGTCACATCAGTCAAGAACTGTGGTCCACCGTTTATCACCAATATTATAACTAAAATCCAAACTTGTATTACTGCAACTGCTATCATCACTATTGCAATTTACCGGTAGTTCCCACACTTTCTCCTAAGGCCCCAGGGTGGGTTACAACCATTAAATCGCAACATCAATATATATCAATACTATATTAAAGGTAAAGGTAAAGAGACCCCTGACCATTAGGTCCAGTCATGTCCGACTCTGGGGTTGTGGCACTCATCTTGCTTTACTGGCCGAGGGAGCCGGCGTACAGCTTCCAGGTCATGTGGCCAGCATGACTAAGCCACTTCTGGCGAACCAGAGCAGCGCATGGAAACGCCATTTACCTTCCTGCTGGAGCGGTACCTATTTATCTACTTGCACTTTGATGTGCTTTCGAACTGCTAGGTGGGCAGGAGCTGGGACCAAGCAACAGGAGCTCACCCCATCGCAGGGATTCAAACCACCAACCTTCTGATTCGCAAGCCCTAGGCTCTGTGGTTTAACCCACAGCGCCACTTGTGTCCTACAACATTACACAGTATTAAAAGCAGTCTAAAACAACGTAAGCAGGTGGGTCTTTAAAAATATACATCTCTAGTGTCAAAAGCATTCAAAGTAAGACCGTCAACAAAATGTTGCACTCTATCCTAACCATCTAACAGGAAAGACACTGTCAGCCAGTTGTAGCCTCCTCCCAGATACTATAATAGGTAAAGGTAAAGGACCCCTGGAGGGTTAAGTCCAGTCAAAGGCAACTATGGGGTTGCGGTGCTCATCTCGCATTCAGGCCGAGGGAGCCGGCGTTTGTCCACAGTCAGCTTTCCGGGTCATGTGGCCAGTAGGACTAAACCGCTTCTGGTGCAATGGGACACCGTGATGGAAACCAGAGCGCACGGAAGTGCCGTTTACCTTCCTGCAACAGTGGTACCTATTTATCTACTTGCACTGGTGTGCTTTTGAACTGCTAGGTTGGCAGGAGGATATGATATGGCACCAGCAGTGCATATGTGCTCACCAAGGCCTTTCCTGAGGCCCACAAGAACCTATTTCCACCACTGAAATATGCATTCAATTATAGCTAATAAATAGCTTGTGGTATACTCTGAAGTGGTAAAAGCTAATTGCGTGTTGAGGTCCCTAAGTCACCCCCCAAAAATTCACACTAGAGACATAATTTTTGTTTGGGTTTTTGGCAATAATTTAGGCCACAACTTTATTAAAATACAAATTATGTGAGTGGTTGCGTAGGCATTGGTTCAGACTAGCTGTCCGCCGGGACAGAGCTGACTTTCGGTCAGCGTCGGGAGAATGCCACCTGGGGAGAGTTAAGGAGGCTGGGGGCAGAGCCCTCCCTCTCCCCAGAGGTCCCAGGGGCTCTTGCGTGGCCCTGTCCCCCTACCGGGGGTTCGGACAAAAGCATGTCGAGCCCCTGGATTCCTTTAACGGAATTCCCTGCACCATCATCATTCTGGAAGGGAACCAATGCCTAACCTCCAACCTTACAAGTTGTGACTAGTTGCTACTGCAGAAGAAGAAGAAGAAGAAGAAGAAGAAGAAGAAGAAGAAGAAGAGGAGGAGGAGGAGGAGGAGGAGGAGGAGGAGGAGGAGGAGGAGGAGTTTGGATTTGATATCCCGCTTTATCACTACCCGAAGGAGTCTCAAAGCGGCTAACATTCTCCTTTCCCTTCCTCCCCCACAACAAACACTCTGTGAGGTGAGTGGGGCTGAGAGACTTCAGAGAGAAGTGTGACTAGCCCAAGGTCACCCAGCAGCTGCATGGTGGAGGAGCGGGGAAGCAAACCCGGTTCCCCAGATTACGAGTCTACCGCTCTTAACCACTAAATCACACTGGCTCGGCCAGATGGACAAAATTTCTACTGAGCCCCTGCCCAAAAAGCAGACGACCCCATGACAGGCAGTTGCAAGGTCAAATGCAGAGGCCTGAAATAAAGGGAGGGAGGGTGGGTGATCCGAAGCATGCAGCCAAGAGGAGGATCTCCCTTCATGCAGGGCAATATAAAGGATGCTGGGCTGTCCATCACAACATTGCTACATTCAATTCTCCTCAGGAACTCGCAGGGACCTATAAGAGCTGTGGCCAGCTAAACAAACCCGCCCAGCGACCAGGGAGGTGTCTTGCTAGCTCCCACCGCAACGTGTGCTCTCCCAAGTGAGAACCTGATTAACCAATATACAGGTACCACCTCTTGAGATGTCGTGGGAACAAGGCTCCAGCTTCTCTCATGTAATGACAGTTTCACAGAAGAAGAATGAGGAGTGACTGCAGTAAGTCTTATAAAGACTTAGAATTTCAGGAACTAATTGGAGGAAGGTTGAATAACTGACGGCAGTTTTTGTGCAAGTTGAGGAAGCGGGGGGTGATCTTCTGGGAACAGTTTCAATTCCGCCCTGAAATTAACATACATCAACATTTTTTATTACTATTATTTTTTCTAAAGGAAGGTTTCAGCCAGTGAAGAGGAACAGAAAAAAGGAAAGCACATTAGTGCTATTTTTATGTGCTATTAAAATTCAGAACCATGTAACGCTTTGATGCAGCCATGTCAGATACAGAGCAAGTGCTGTCAGGATTCTGTTCAGTTTTCAAAAGGTTTCAAATTGAATTTCCGGCTGGGTCGGAAAACCTTTAATCATGTGTATGTTTAATCTGCAATGGATTTGTAGCCGAGCAAATATTATGGAGCAGTAGTGCAAAAGAAGCAAGGTGTCTGGTTCTACAGAAGAAGGGACTCCGGAGATATCTGCACATCTTTGAAATCTTGCTCTGCTGGTTGTGAACAGAGAACCCCCCCCCCCACACACACACACACCTCCACATTGGATTTTAAATGGAGGAGAAAATCAGACCGGAGATCAAACATTTTTTTGCAAACGTTTCACAGCAGCTTATGGAATGGATCTGTTGGTATGCTGGGATTTGTGGGCTCAGGAAAACCAGGTCCACATCACACCTCAGTTGTGTAGGTCAATCATGAAGACTCAGGACTGCGCATTGCCTTGAGTGGTCTGGCTGCCCCTACCTCCATGGTTAGCTCCATATCATTCTGGGCAACGGGTCTTCCATTTGCCCTTTTGACTGGGAGTGGCCGCCGAGACCGTATAACACTGGTCCTGAAAGACCTACGTTGGCTCCCAGTACGTTTCCGAGCACAATTCAAGTGTTGTTGCTGACCTTTAAAGCCCTAAATGGTCTTGGCTCAGTATACCTGAAGGAACGTCTCAACCCCCATCATTCAGCCCTGACACTGAGGTCCATCGCCAAGGGCCTTCTGGTGGTTCCCTCCCTATGAGAAGTGAGGTTACAGGGAACCAGGCAGAGGGCCTTCTTGGTAGTGGCTCCCTCCCTGTGGAACGCCCTCCCACCATAGGTCAAGGAAATAAACAACTACCTGACTTTTATGAGACACATGCAGCTGCTGGGTGACCTTGGGCTAGTCACACTTCTCTGAAGTCTCTCAGCCCCACTCACCTCACAGAGTGTTTGTTGTGGGGGAGGAAGGGAAAGGAGAATGTTAGCCACTTTGAGACTCCTTCGGGTAGTGAAAAGCGGGATATCAAATCCAAACTCTTCTTCTTCTTCCACCTTGGCCTAACTTGGCCTTCTGGTAGCATGAAACTAGGGTTGTGCACTGGATTCCACAGTGTTCTCAGCCATATCAGCCCTACTCTGTGAGATTTAGGTGTTGGTTGAGTCAGACTGAGACAATGCTGGACTGTCACAGGTTGTGTTGGGCAGCCTGGAGCAACCTGGGACTGTCAAGGGAAGGGAAATGGAGGCAGGGTAGAAGAAACCGTGAAATAAATGACTGTGTGGATTCGGCTACATTGGCAAAGGAAAAGCGCTTTATGTGTGTTGTTTATGCATTCTAACACCGTGACACCAGGTGGCGCTGTGGAGTTCCGTTTTTTGCCAAACCGATTTCTCATACAAAGTTTGCAGCACGTTTAACTGAACACTTCCTTGGTGTGTCTAGATCCAGCCTATATATATATATATATATATATATATATATATATATATATATAACCTTTGTACACTGGAAAGTGCCCCAGTTTGAGTGCCTGAAGGATTCTTTTCTAATATGATATGCACCTAAAAATTTGACTTCCTAATTTGCTTCCCCAGTATTCGGTGGCTGCCAAGGTGGAAAACCAGTGGACCTAGGTTGCTTGAAGAGATTTCACACCACAACGACTTGCTACCACAATTTCAGCATATTTTACTTTATTTTGCACCTTGCTCAAAGTACAAGGCCCAGGAAACTGGGGCACATTGGACCTGTTCAGACAATGCGCTCGCCTTTCCTTTCACCTGTCGAAATCACTGCTCATTGGAGGAAAATAAATACAAGTTGTTTGAATATACTCACTCCAATCTTCTTTCACCGTGTCTGGCGTTTCTTCCAGTTCTGCTGAAAGCAGTGCCAGCTTGCTATCGCTGAGAAAAAAGCCACCGTATTAAAAAAAAATATTTTAAAAAAGCTTCTTTTAGTTTTTACAGTAGGCTCTGTTTATGTGCAAGCCAGCGACCCATTCAAACCTTAAAAATTCTACATTGGCCATAAATATGGTAATTTTAACATTTGCCACCTCTTTCTCTCCCAGAAGTGATGCTCTCAGCAGGCCTACCATTTTGACATTTTCTTTCGTTTTACAGAGATAAGCTTCATCCCACAGGCCCTGAGCTATTAGCATTCATAATATTAATTGCCAAAAATTACCAGCTTCAAGAAGTTTTTATCTAACAAAACTGCTCTGTGGCTACCTCAAGACAATTTAGTGCCATTTATGTCTCAAGCAAACACTTAAGAATGTAAATAGGAAGAAGCCCACAGGATAATTAATATTTAAAAAGCAAAATGTCATGCTCAGCTAAGCAGTCGTCCGTCCCGTTCCCCCCCCCCCAACATCCGCTTTTTTCTTCCCTGGTCTCTCCCTGCCCTAAGTAATGTGTTCTACTCAGAAATCTGTTTGGAGACATAACAGAGTACATTACAATTGATTGGGCAAGGTGGTTTTACTATAAAATACTAACAGCTATCCAACTGTATATGATTTGCCTATAGGGATGAACAACGCAGAACTCTGACACTGCAATCCTATATGTAATAATACCTGTACAGTGTAGTGGGTAAAAATAAAGGAAAACTACCCAAACCGGAATTAAGATTGCTGGAAAAAATATCAACAACCTCAGATATGCTGATGATACAACCTTGATGGCAGAAAGTGAGGAGGAATTAAAGAACCTTTTAATGAGGGTGAAAGCTCAACATCAAAAAAACTAAGATCATGGCCACTGGTCCCATCACCTCCTGGCAAATAGAAGGGGAAGAAATGGAGGCAGTGAGAGATTTTCACTTTCTTGGGCTCCATGATCACTGCAGATGGTGACAGCAGTCACAAAATTAGAAGACGCCTGCTTCTTGGGAGAAAAGCAATGACAAACCTAGACAGCATCTTAAAAAGCAAAGACATCACCTTGCCGACAAAGGTCCGTATAGTTAAAGCTATGGTTTTCCCAGTAGTGATGTATGGAAGTGAGAGCTGGACCATAAAGAAGGCTGATCGCCGAAGAATTGATGCTTTTGAATTATGGTGCTGGAGGAGACTCTTGAGAGTCCCATGGACTGCAAAAAGATCAAACTTATCCATCCTTAAAGAAATCAGCCCTGAGTGCTCACTGGAAGGACAGATCCTGAAGTTGAGGCTCCAGTACTTTGGCCACCTCATGAGAAGAGAAGACTCCCTAGAAAAGACCCTGATGTTGGGAAAGATGGAGGGCACAAGGAGAAGGGGACGACAGAGGATGAGATGGTTGGACAGTGTTCTCGAAGCTACTAACATGAGTTTGGCCAAACTGCGAGAGGCAGTGAAGGATAGGCGTGCCTGGCGTGCTCTGGTCCATGGGGTCACGAAGAGTCGGACATGACTGAATGACTGAACAACAACAACTATCATACCCTCCAATGTTTCTCCGATGAAAAAAGGGTTGTCCAATTCCATCATATTCATCATTTTATTCTTTATACTCCACCCTTCTGAATGGGAAGCACCAGCCACTCTGGGCAGCTTCCAGCATGTATAAAAACATAATAAAACATTAAACACTAAAAAAAGCACCTTCCCTATGCAGGACTGCCTTCGGATGTCTTCTAAAGGTTGCATTGTTACTCATCTCCTTGGCTCAGAGCTAATGCAGTTCCATACCCTCCAACATTTTTCTGGTGAAAATAGGAGCGTTCTAAGGAAAAGCAGGACATTCTGGGATCAAATCAGAAACTGGGATAGCTTCTGTAAATCCAGGACTGTCCCTGGAAAATAGGGGCACTTGGAGGGTCTGTACTATTTCAAAAAATGTTTTACTTAAATGTAACCAAGTAAAAAACATTTGTAACTGGCTCCCAAAGTGTGGCCCTTTGACAGCCAGTGGTCCGCAGTGATGACTGCAGAGCTACATGCGTGTGAAGAAATGGAATCTGGAAACAACAGCTGTGAGTGTGATGAACGCAGACTCTCCAGGTGTCCCTATTTTCAAGGAGAGTCCCGGATTTACAGAAGCCATCTCAGTTTCTGATTTGACCCTGGAATGTCCCTTACTCTCAGAAAATTCTTCCTGACGTTTGGTCAGAATCTCCTTTCATGTAACTTGAAGCCATTGAACCATTGGTTCAATTCCTACCTTCCAGAGCAGGAGAAAACACACTTGCCAGCATGGTGTAGTGGTTAAGAGCAGTAGACTCGTAATCTGTTGAACCAGGTTTGCGCCTCTGCTCCTCCACATACAGCTTGGGCTAGTCACACTTCTTGGAAGTCTCTCAACCTCACTCACCTCACAGAGTGTTTGTTGTGGGGGAGGAAGGGAAAGGAGAATGTTAGCCGCTTTGAGACTCCTTCAGGTAGTGACAAAGTGATATATCAAATCCAAACTCTTCTTCTTCCGTGTGACAGCCCTTTAGATATTTGAAGATGGCTATAATAATGGTTTTATTATTTTTTTGCTGCCCATCTCCCAACACAACTTTCTGGGTATGTTCCCGGATGAAGGAGCAGAACCACTGCATAACAGTGATGCCCCGGCAGCTCCCAACACCTCTATACAGTCCAGAATATGGGTAGGCAAACTAAGGCCCACGGGCCGGATCAGGCCCAATTGCCTTCTGGATCTGGCCCCCGGACCGTCCGGGAATGGCCGTGTGGATCACCAGTGCACACGTTCTTTTCCTCTCCCTCCCTCCCTCTCCCTCCCTCTCCCTCACATGCTGGCGCCAGCACCTCCTCCCTCCCTCCTCCTGGCTTCTCCCCGCCCTGCCTAGAGGAGGAAGGGGGCTGGGGCTTTGTTGGTGTCAGCAGCAGCAGCAGCGCTCGAGCGGCCACCATTTTAAGCAGCCTCTCTCCGGAGCCCTTTTGCACGTCGCTCATCTTCCCTGCCGCTTGCAAGAGACAGGAAAGCAGCCACAGGGGCTCATGGTGCTCTTGTGTCATTTTTTCTTCTTCAAAATATAGTCCAGCCCCCCCCCCCAACAAAGGTCTGAGGGACAATGGACCGGCCCCCTGCTGAAAAAGTTTGCTGACCCCTGGTCCAGAAGGATACCATGGTCTACGGTATCAAAAGCTGCTGAGAGATCCACCACAACCAGGAAACAGCTTTCACCTCTGTCCCTAGCCCAACCAGTGCAACCAGTGCATTTTCAGTCCCATGGTGGGGCATGAAGCCCAATTGGAAGGGATCCAAATGGTCTACATCCTCCAGACATGCTTGGAGTTGTTCCGCAACCACCACAAAGCCCCTGTAAGGTTTTCCACAGGGAATGTAGCTCTCAAACGATAAAGCTTCGCCATTGCTGCTTTATAATATACTCTCTTTAGGCCCAGATCTTTTCCCACCTGCGTTTTATGCAGCAAATGTATATTGGTGGTGTTTGATAAATAAATTAACGCTAGGAGCAATAATATCTACGGGGAAAAAAAGCTTAATGAGGGGCAGAGAAGAGTGAAACAGCTGAATAAGCAGAAGCAGAATCAAAGTTTTCTACCTATATGGATAGAGAATGAAAAAAAGGGGTGAGAAGCATGTCATTGCAAAGACATAATACTCTTTTTGCAAAGTGTGTGAAATACTAAACTAACCATCAGCGGTAATCTGAGAGGGGCCCAAGAGTTTCCGTTCAGTTTATGCCTCTGCTAAGACGTATCCCCTTCACAGTTTCAATCTTTTGCCCTTTGACATTATAAAGAAAGAAGTCTGTGTCATTTACCTGCCGTAATTGTTTTTGAAATGTGCACATGCATTAAGGATGTGTTTTAAGGCTCAAGGACCTCTGTGCCATCAAGAATATTAATCACGATGCGCTAGAGGATAGTAACCAAGAGGAACGAGAGAGAGAGAGAGAGAGAGAGAGAGAGAGAGAGAGAGAATGTCTGCTCTATAATACTGAATACAGCCATTTGTGTTTAAATTACAACGCTACTAAAATGTGTGCTGGGATGTGTGGGGAGTTGGCATATTTTCAAAAAGCGTAGGCTTGCCCCCACAAGCTCTTTTTCCTTAGGTGATAAAGATTAGGGTGTTGTAGGTAAAAAAGAATCAGTTGAATGATACAGCTGTCCACGCAGATGAACGCCAGCTAAAATCTGCTCCAGCCCATCAAAGCTGGAATACAAGGTACCAATTAGGGCTGGGCGGTGTCTGGTTTTCAGCATCATGATCTATCACCAGCTAAACATTGGGACATACCGATATATCACGATGTCTGAAATAAGGATAAGATATAAGGCAGAGGGGCTTCTTGGTAGTGGCACCTGCCCTGTGGAACGCCCTCCCACCAGATGGCAAGGAAATAAACAACTATTTGACTTTTAGAAGACATCTGAAGGCAGCCCTGTTTAGGGATTTTTTTAAAAAAATGTTTGATCTTTTATTGTGTTTTTAATATCCTGTTGGAAGCCACCCAGAGTAGCTGGGGAGGCCCAATCAGATGTGCGGGGTAGAAATAATAAATTATTTTTATCATTCTTATTCTATGCAGAGGCACTGGCTGTTTACGTGGTTTTCCCCGCATCATGATTTTTGCCGCTCCTGCTCTTGTGATTCGCTGCCCCCTGTATGAGGCAGGGGAGAACTGAGCTAGTAGAGTTAATAGGGGCTGCCAGAATCGAGAGAAGCATTGGCCAATTTCACAGTCTGTCCATTCCCGCCCCCCATTGTGATTTTTGCATAGCGTGCGCGCGCACACACACACACACAGGCTGGGTAATGTATTGATAAGTCATCCAACATTAGTTTGAAGTCCACATCTTGGTAACAGTTCCATAATATTCAACATGGTGATATATTGCGAATCATGTTTTTGTGATATGTAAAAAATCGTGACATGGGGACAACTGTGAAGTCAGTCATCGTTCTTCCAATGATTATTGCTGACCCTGTTGCTCTGTACTATAAAATAACACTTGTAACAATATGTTAAAGGTAAGTAAACGTGTATCTGTTTTAGACCCCTAAGTAGTAGCAGTTTCAAGGACATTACAGTCATACCTCGGGTTACGGCTGCTTCAGGTTGCGCGATTTTGGGTTGCACACCGCGCCAAACCCGGAAGTAACGAAATGGGTTACTTCCGGGTTTCGGCACTTGCACATGCGCAGAAGCACAAAATCGCGCCTTGTGCATACGCAGAAGTGCCACATTGTGTCACGCGAGTGCGCAGACACAGCAGTGCGGGTTGCAAACGCTGCGGGTTGTGAACGTGCCTCCTGCACCGAATGCGTTCACAACCCGAGCGTCTACTGTACTCTACATCTTGGGTAGCCAAACTAAGGCCCGGGGGCTGGATCTGGCCCAATCGCCTTCTAAATCCTGTCCACAGACGGTTCTGGAATCAGAGTGTTTTTACATGAGTAGAATGTGTCCTTTTGTTTAAAATGCATCTCTGGGTTATTTGTGGGGCACAGGAATTCATTCTTTTTTCTGTTCAAAATATAGTCCGTCCACCCCCCAAAAAAAGGTCTGAGGGATGGTGGACCAGCCCATTGCTGAAAAAGTTTGCTGACCCCTGCTCTACATAATTACATCCTTGTTTCAGACATTGTGATATATTGGTATATTGCGATGTTAGGCTGGTAATATATCATGATGTTGAAAGCCAGACAACACTCACCCCTAAGACACATCATTATTCAAAATATATTGCCAGGTCAAAAATTATGAAACTGGTATCACAATATGGACTTCAAACTAGTTTTGGATGATATATCAATAGATCACCCAGCCCTAGTTCCAATTAAGCTACAGAATAACTGACACTCCCCCATTAAACTGTTCACCTGCACCCCCTGCCAACCTGTTGGAGGTGGCCATGTGAGCTACATTGTGACAATAACCTTACATTTTTATGTACAGGTACGTGGCACTGTGGGTTAAACCACAGAGCCTAGGGCTTGCCGATCAGAAGGTTGGCGTTCGAATCCCTGTGACGGGGTGAGCTCCCGTTGCTCGGTCCCAGCTCCTGCCAACCTAGCAGTTTGAAAGCACGTCAAAGTGCAAGTAGATAAATAGGTACCGCTCCGGTGGGAAGGTAAACGGCGTTTCCGTGCGCTGCTCTGGTTTCGCCAGAAGCGGCTTAGTCATGCTGGCCACATGACACGGAAGCTGTATGCCGGCTCCCTCAGCCAGTAAAATGAGATGAGCGCCACAACCCTAGAGTCGTCCGCGACTGGACCTAATGGTCAGGGGTCCCTTTATCTTTATAGAAATATATTTTTACTTTGAAGAGAAAAAAGAATGGCTCTGTTGAAAGTTGCAGGAATGCAAAGATGTCATGATCCAAGAGCTACACCTCCTATGATCAGGGGATGGTTCTGAGAATGATGGCTGGGTATGAAGACATTGCTGTGTCAGGACCCTCCAGGCAAAGGAAGCCCCAGGCACCTGGCTGCCATCCACAAAACCTACAAAGTTCACTCTGGGCATATCTACAGATACTCTTCTCCCAAATCCTTAGCAGAACTGCAGGCCTACCTGTTCTGCCAGAGCAAGTGTGGGGAACTTTTGGCCATCCAGATGTTGTTGGACCACAACTTCCATCATCCCCTGGGACATTGGCCATGCTTCATAAGGTTGATGGGAGTTGTAGTTCAGCAGTAGCTGGAGAGCCGAGGATCCCCATACCTGGGCTAGAACCAACACCTGCAAAACTGAAAGGAACCTCTTTAAGAACTGGTATCTTCCTCAGTGCAGGTGGAGCTAGAAATAATCACCTGACTTTAGCCTATTGCAACCTGCAGTTGGCTCCAGGCTTTTACTAGAGTGAGGTCTTGAGTCTGGTGTTATCCAGACTGATTCTTGCTTAGTTTCACTTGGTTCTCTCTGTGGTTCTGTTTCCTTGCTTGAATGTTGGGGTTTCCTTCCCATTTTTCTCTGTAGCCTCTGCCACTTACAGAGCAAAAGCCAAATGATTTTTCTTCTTCACCTTTCCCCTCTACGTTCTTAAGAAATTCACAGATGGCCCCTACTATCCAATCTCTTCCCCCCAGTTCGAATTATACAGTTATGCTATATACGCATACAAGTAAGTCTTTAATACAGTATACCGAAACTTCCTTCGGTATTTGTTGGCATTAAATACTACACATGCAGGGACACCAGGAGAGGAAACAAGTTAATTTGCGGCTGAGGCTATCAAAATGGCTGCTCACCAGGGATGTCTGAGACAAATGCTAGAGGCAATGCTCTCAGCTAATGATACAAATGATCTAGAGGCAATGCTCTCAGCTAAATACCTCTGACAGAAGGACTCTGTGACCGTAGAGCATGAACGAACACCTTGAGGAATGACTGGGAACAGTGAATGCCTTTTTTCTTCCTATTCCAGGAGCTATGAAATATTGGGACTGTTTTGGTCAGAGATGCTATCCATTTTTTTATTACTTTTATTGAGCTCCAGTAAGACATCTATGGGAGCCTCTACCTGTAATAATCTACATTGTGCCAAAGAGTAAGGCACTTGTTGTTGTTGTTCAGTTGTTCAGTTGTGTCCGACTCTTCGTGACCCCATGGACCAGAGCACGCCAGGCACGCCTATCCTTCACTGCCTCTCGCAGTTTGGCCAAACTCATGTTAGTAGCTTCGAGAACACTGTCCAACCATCTCATCCTCTGTCGTCCCCTTCTCCTTGTGCCCTCCATCTTTCCCAACATCAGGGTCTTTTCTAGGGAGTCTTCTCTTCTCATGAGGTGGCCAAAGTACTGGAGCCTCAACTTCAGGATCTGTCCTTCTAGTGAGCACTCAGGGCTGATTTCTTTAAGGATGGATAAGTTTGATCTTCTTGCAGTCCATGGGACTCTCAAGAGTCTCCTCCAGCACCATAATTCAAAAGCATCAATTCTTCGGCGATCAGCCTTCTTTATGGTCCAGCTCTCACTTCCATACATTACTACTGGGAAAACCATAGCTTTAACTATACGGACCTTTGTCGGCAAGGTGATGTCTTTGCTTTTTAAGATGCTGTCTAGGTTTGTCATTGCTTTTCTCCCAAGAAGCAGGCATCTTCTAAGTCAGTAGATTGGGTTAAAATAATAAGCAAGCAAAGGCAGGGAATTTCAAAGCAATGGAGAAATTTCTCAGGACTGTGTTCAAGTCCACTAACCTTTCATTGGACCTCCCCCAACAAGCAACAACTGGGGGGAAGGGAGGAAGGGGGCGGTGGGGATGGTTCACCCCGGATGTCACCACTGAGGGGGGTGACAAAATGGTGGGCGGCACTCACTGCGGGGACTGCAGCGTTCCCAAGCCATGCGTCTCTCCTGGGAGTGACACGGTGGATTGGGCACCCACAGGCTCCATGCTGTCAGCTCAACACCTCCCCTCAGCTGTAGGGCGGCTGAGTGGGAGGAGGCAGGCAGACTCCTCCAAGGCTCCACAGAGTGTCCTGCCCCAGCTCACCACACCCCTAGTCGCAGGGCACGTGCGCTGCCCCAGGCACCCAATCAGCTTGCTCTGCCGCTGCCAACAACTAGGGATTTCAGTGACACACAGAGGTGGGGATGGTGATGATGCTGATGGTGATAATGATAATGATAATGATAATGATAATGATAATTGTTAATTTCAGAGTTGCATACGTGCAGAATTTCAGCTGTCTATCTCCAAGCAATTAGCTAGTTGGCAGAAAGCCCAGATCTGCTCTCTCTCAGACCCTTAGCAACGACCTGTGATTGGTCAATGAGTTCCTAAAGAACTGAGCTCTGTGTGAGAGCTTTGTGGTGGTGAGTGGTTTATGGAAAGTGGTCAGTATAGAGAGAGAGAGACAGAGAGGAAAGATTTTATGTTTTGTTTCTTTTATTTTGTAAAGTCTGTAAATAGTAACTTATGGATGCTAGTTGCTTCAATCAATAAATACTGTATATAGTTATCCAGTGAGTTGCTGAGTTCCTGCGTTGAGCTGTCTAGTCAATTTCACAACAGCCAGAAGCTTCCAGAAAAGTCTGTGTCTAACTCTGCGGTGTCCAGGAATACATTATACTCCTGACACTAAATCTTAAGAATAATGATAATAATAATAATAATAATAATAATAATAATAATTTATACCCTGCCCATCTGGGTGGATTTCCTCAGCCACTCTGGGCAGCTCATAACAGAATATTAAAAACACAATAAAACACCAAACATTAAAAACTTCCCTAAACAGGGATGGAGTGGGGAAGAAAAGTCATTTGACATTTGCAGTAGCGAGAAATTACTGCGCACAAAATTAAAAGGGCTTCTTTCCTTTAATTTTATTTTCATTTTTTCAAAAGGCGAAGCCTGGTTCAAAGCGTGTGCTTTTAAAACGGAGGCACATTCATAGGAATTATGCCACATGATTATGTGCCATCACTTCCAGCAGCTCTGATCAAGTGGGAGAAAACACTCTCCTCACAACAACCCTGTGAGGTTGGTTAGTGCAACTGCACCCATCCCAAGGTCACCCAGTGAGCTTTCCGACTAAGGGATTCTATTGACCTAAATAAGTACACCCTCTAAGCATCCTACTGGTTCTCAAAAGACTAATACTGAATTAAAGGATAAGAGAAGAAGAAGAAGAAGAAGAAGAAGAAGAAGAAGAAGAGGGGGAGGAGGAGGAGGAGGAGGAGGAGGAGGAGGAGTTTGGATTTGATATCCCGCTTTATCACTACCCAAAGGAGTCTCAAAGCGGCTAACATTCTCCTTTCCCTTCCTCCAAGGTCACCCAGCAGCTGCATGTGGAGGAGCGGGGAAGCGAACCCAGTTCACCAGATTACGAGTCTCCCGCTCTTAACCACTACACCACACTGGCTCTCAGAGGGGCAATTGTGACATTTCCAGGGAGTCCTTTCACATACATGTAACCACCCATATGAGCTAAGTAAAATTGAAAGGAAACTTCAAAGGTGATATATGTGTACAAAATTCATGGGAAGTTAAAGGCATTTCAATAAGAATCATGGAAACAGTTTCATATTGTGGTTTGATTATACCTAGCTACACATCTATGGAGGGAAATTTTCCAGGTACAGAAAACTTGGGTATGCAGGCACCACAATCTTTCTAAGTCCTCAGCTTTAAATTCTTTGTGGGACTAAACTGAGGCTGCTTTGCAGAATCTTGATCAATGCATGTCCTACATACCCTCCCCCTTTAACTCTATTGGAACTCACCTCCTGTCCTGATTTAGACATTTTGACACAATCTGGAGGCATTTTTATACTTTGAAAACGAAAGGTCAACTGACTATGTTCACACTGACACTGATCTAATAAAATGCCTATCAATATGAGGAAATTGTGTTTGATTTACAACCATAATGATGATATCACACTGCAGTTAATTATGCTTTGGCATTCTGTATGCAATAGTGGATTACCGAATCGTGAATGTCTACCAGAGAGGAACCAGCCAGAAACTGGCGATCACTTAGCTATGGTTTGAAGCAAAACTGATGATTCACTAGCTTGGCCAGAGTCCATAAGAATGTGTCCCTGCAGCGTCACTGCTATCTACTGCATGGGGAAATGGCAGAATTGGAAAATATGCATGCAAAGCATAAATAAGTTGATACACTTGAGAACAGAGTGGTGCAGGATTCATTAGCCAAGTTTTGTGGCTATACCACAAAGTGAGATGAAGGTATCTCGGATAGGAGTAGATAACCTGTGGCCCTCCTGATATTACCGGGTTATTATTGCTACCATAATCCCTAACATAGGGTTGCCATATTTTGAAGAGCAAAAAAGAGGACACATTTGCCAACTTCTAACTATGGATTGCTAGGGCTTGCTGATCAGAAGGTCGGTGGTTCGAATCCCTGCGACGGGGTGAGCTCCCGTTGTTCGGTCCCTGCTCCTGCCAACCTAGCAGTTCGAAAGCACATCAAAGTGCAAGTAGATAAATAGGTACCGCTCCAGTGGGAAGGTAAACAGCGTTTCCGTGCACTGCTCTGGTTCGCCAGAAGCGGCTTAGTCATGCTGGCCACATGACCCGGAAGCTGTACACCAGCTCCCTCTGCCAGTAAAGTGAGATGAGCGCCGCAACCCCAGAGTCATTCGTGACTGGACCTAACGGTCAGGGGTCCCTTTACCTTTACTATATGAAGGCTACAGAAGCTGTGATACATTGCTAGTAGCAATGTTCTTAACAACAAAATAATAATAATATATTTTGCTCCTTCACTTGCCACATGGAAGTATTTGGGCGCATGTTCACATCTTTGTGAACTTAGGTGTGCACAGAACAATTTATCAAACTTTAACATGTACAGATGGACGCTCCTTGAGGAGGGGAGATGTTAACTTGTGCCCTCTCAGACTCTTTCTCCACGATCTTGTAGCTGAGCCAGAGTCCTTTTAGTTCATCCACAAGAGAAGGGATTTATACCATATGTAACTAGTTTAAGAATGAGGGAACCACCAGAAGGCCCTCTGCGCTGGATCTCAGTGTTTGGGCTGAACGATGGGGGTGGAGACACTCCTTCAGGTATACTGGGCCGAGGCCATTTAGGGATTTAAAGGTCAGCACCAACACTTGAAATTGTGCTCGGAAACGTACTGGGAGCCAATGTATTACATTTTGTATTCTCATTTTGTATTTTTTTTTTCTGTTGTGAACTGCCCTGGGATCTTTGGATGAAGGGTAACATACAATCCTTTGTAATAAAGTACAAGTGTCTCTGCATCCAGTCCCTGTGTCCGTGGGATTTCACTACTGCGCATGTGCCCCACGGACAGCCATTGGGACTTGGAGCGCAGAGACTTTGGGCGGCTGGGCGAAACTGTTGAAGCTGCGGGTGTGCGCGGGCACGCGGAGGATGCGCGCTCGCGTGGACTTACTTCTAAGTGGCAGTGGCTGTTACAAGTGGCGGCGGGCGAGCGATGTCAAGCGAGAGCCGCTTGGTCAGCTCTGCGCATGTCCCCGACGTTGCTAGGGCAACAGGGACGCAGAGCTGACAAAGTTTCTATAACTAACATTGAGGCAGAGTCGCCTCTGAAATTCTGTAGGACAAACTTTTTTTTTTTTTAAACCCACTGGTGTGATCTATACCATAAAGAAACATTGCCCAAACTCTGTTTTTAAAAATGTTTGACCACATATGTTCTAGCGCCCGTTAATTTAACGGGTTTAATGTCTAGTTTAAAATAATAAGCATAAGAATTATTCCTGCCAGGCTCCTGAAAAGCTAAGGTTAATGAGGAATTACGGAGCAATCCTACCTTCTTTTCGGACCCGGCAGAGCCACACAACAGCACCCAGACACTAGAACGTCTACCACCTTACTCTCATGTATACAATAGCTCCTACAACTTGGAAGGCATTGGAAAATGTAAGGTGGAGTAAGGTATCTTAACATGGTGGTTTGCCATGGGAAATGATCACTTTCTGGAGTCTGAATTCCACTTAAAGAGCCCCGGAAAGCACAGCAAGCAAGGACAATGCCCAGAGAGAAATGCCTTTCTTTGAAAGATCCCAGCGCCATTGAGAGAGAAACAATTTGACTTGAGCATTGTCATTAACATCAGACACAGCCTTTGATGATATCTGAGCAACTGCTGGAGCTTTGAAGTTGAATGGTAGGATAGATGTATATGAATTGATCTCCGAGTGTGCTGTGACTGCACCATTATTGCCAGCAATTATTTAAAGAACTGACCTTCAGGGCGGGGGGGGGGAGGGTGAAGAGGTCCCCCCCCCCTTGTTTCAGGAAGCATTCTCAGCAGCAACACATGGCAAGCCAATGAATTTGGCAGGCCCATGAGAAGCTCATTATCCATGTCCTTATTTATCCTCCTTTTAAAAAGTCTATGCTGGTCTGAAGTTTAATGAGTTTAATGCATCAAGTCTGGACATCCGCAATAGATGGGTGCACAGGTGCAGTTATGAAAAACAGCATTCGGTAGAAAAAGGTCAGCACAGCCAATGGCTTATTAATTATGCCCTGTGCTTTGAGAGAGCATGGGAAATTAAATAGCTCCTATGACACTTACAGTGATCAACTTAATGAGTGCCAATACACTTAGCAGCAAATAATCAATGATAGGAGGTGGTTGTTGTTGTTTTTTAAGTTGGGTACCAGCTTGTTTCTGAGCACAATTCAAAATGCTGCCAATGATTGTCAAAGCCAGGGGTCGGCAACCTGTGGCCCATGGGCCACAAGCGGGCCACGGGGGTCGTTTAAATGGCCCACGAGCCGCCCCCGAACCGAACCACCCACTCGGTGAGTCCCCTCACTGAACCGGCGCAGCACGGAGCGGGGACTTGTTTCCGCTGTACCAGAAATCGTGTCTGAGCATGTGCAGATGTGATCTGGACCACGGAGCGATCTCCGCGGGATTGAACCGGCCCAGGCGAGGTAAACCTTGCCGACTCCTGGTCAAAGCCATAAATGGCCTGGGTGGGTCTGTGGTCTTTGAAGCAATACCTTCTCCTATGTGCCTTAAGATGAAACAGATGAAGCTCTGCTTTGTGGACTATTATGAGTTCAGCAATGGCTCTTAGGTCTGGGACCTATCCCAGAGCACTCTGTGTAGGAGAGCAGGCCCTCCCAGTGTCCCTATTTTCCAGGGACTGTCCTGGATTTACAGAATCTGTCCTAGTTTATTATTTGATCCCAGAATGTCCCACTTTTCCTTAGAACGTCCCTATATTCATTGGAGAAATGTTGGAGGGTATGGAACTATGCGACCCTGGAGCCAACTACGCAACCTTTAGAAGACATCTGAAAGTAGCCCTGTATAAGGAAGTTTTTCTAATGTTTTATTATGTTGTTTTATGTGTTGGAAGCTGCCCAGAATGACCGGGGCAACCCAGTTAGACGGCTGGAGTATAAATAACAAAATCATTATTGTTGTAGTAGTAGTTGTTGAATAGGACACCCGTCTTTTCATCAGAGAAATATTGGAGGGATGGATGGGGAAGACCACTGTAGCCTGAACATGCTGAGGGCTACTGGATGGACAAGTACATACAATTTATAAAACACTGCTAAGAAAACAACAACTGAAAATAAGCTGAACATCACAATTAAAGCACATAGTAAATGATTAACAATACAGCAGTTATAACGTACAAAGCAATCTTAACAAAATAGCAGCCAGCCAAAAATAAACTGAGCAATGTTAAGTTCATGCACACACTGTTCATGCGCAAACACCCATGACTCATAATCTTCCACTCTGTTCAGCTCATTAAAATACACATACACACATACACACCCTTAGCAGCAACTCCATCCTGAAGATTCCTTGGGCTGGAGGTAGTTGGAGCACAGGGGACAGCAACCACCCCCTGTTGGCAAACATAGTCTCTCTCCCCTCACAGTTCTTCCTCTGGAAGCAGCTTCCTCATGAAGGCTCCCACAGCTGGAAGGTGGGACGAGGCAGGTGGAGGGAGGGGAGCCATTACCTGCTGGTCAATACAGAGTCTTTCTCCCCTTCTGAATTTGGGGCTGAGTTTGGATGCTACCTTTCCACCCGTTCCAACACTCTGGTTATAAGGTGGGATCCTGTAATAGACGGAACTGCTGAAGGAGTCAAAACAGTCTCTTTGTTAAGTTAGTGGCCTTAGCGAAGCTGGTTAAACATCCTCTTTACATGGCTAGAGAGTTGACCAAGTGCAGGTATGGTAGCATAGAAACAATTAGCTAACAATGGTTCCGGAAGGAGGAGGAAGCACTTCCCCTCTCACCTCGCTAGAGTCCAGGGACTAGTCTAGGTTAGTCTCCTCTGGGGTTGGGAAGACCCAGAGGCATGACTTGCCCTGAGGTCTGTCAACCCGGAACTCTTTCACTGCTAGTAAGCATGATTTTCAGGGAAGCCCATCTCTATGTAAAAATGGAGACTTATAGCCAACGAAACTTCCTTTGGATATTTGGAATGCAGGTTCTGATTAATGGGTGATGGCATTGTCAGGATTTTCCATCAGGTCATATTAGGGTTGCAATTATATCATCACCATCACCACCACCATCCTGCTGTCCTCAGTAGAACCAGTGACAGAACCTTGGAGAATGTAGGCCAGCCTTGGGATCTGCAGCAAAACACACTTTGCTGGGCATCTCTGAAGAGCAGTGGATTTCCCCCGATTGCATTATTTAGGGGTGGTATTTAGGAAAGGACCATAGGGCAGTGGTAGAACATCTGCTTTGCATGCAGAAGGTACCGGGCTCAATCCTCAGCATCTCCAAGTAAGACAGGGAGAGACTCTGGTCTGAAACCCTGGAAAACGGCTACCAGCTAGTGGAGACAGCAATGAGCAAGATGAACCATTGGTTTGACTCAGTAAAAGGCACTTTCCTAGATTCCTGCTTGCCAGCACACATTTCTTGTCAAGCTTTCAAAAACAACAGATTGTTGGGAGTTGCCTAGATCATCTCTGCTCGTAGCTCTGGAAGGCTTTTTGCTTCCTCTTGGGTTATGCTTGCTTAGTGAGTAAATGGTATGAAGGGAGAAGTTTGGGTTGGGTAGCTTTCTTGTTTCTTTCCAGCTCTTATCAGCTTAACACCTAAGGCTAATCAGCTTTACACCTAAGGAACTACACATAAGGTAATACCTGGTGGGTCTACAATACATTTACAAGCAACAAACCATTAACATTTAGATCAAATAAGCAAATGCACTCACAAGCGCCTTTAAACTAGTCTCAGTCGACAAGCCGGAGCTCCATGAATCTGCTGCAGACCAACAAAGCCTCTTGAAATTATTTCAGATCATAATGAGCTATGATCAATTACAATTATTCATCGCTGGACATCTTGGTCTATTATTCAGTCCGGTGTAAGTGTAATTGTCTTATTATAATGATATGAGTCGAGAGAGGTTCATAGAGATAAGAAGCCTAATGTATCTCTCCGAGACAATTATGCTCTATTGTCCATTAGCCCAAATGAAGTCAGCTCAGTTTTCATTAGTCACAACCTCAGACTTAAGCTTGAGAGGGGAAGTGGAAGATGGCTGGATGCTCGATTCATTGTATTTGCCCCTCGCTTTTGGCTGAGCTCCAACCCTTAACAGCCGTGAAACCTTATCGCTTCAGAAGGCTCGCTTGCCTCTTCCCATCCAAAAAAATCAATTACATGCAACCAATAATAACTATGATGCCTTGCCTTTCCCTGACTTGAGCACTGTCTGGTTGCTATCTAGATACACTTTCTTCTTCAACTACAGTCGTCTGTATTGGGAATCTAATTTGCTTTGTGCAATGCACAAAAAAAGGAACCCAATAGGGTTCGTGCTTTGTTCTTCATTTAAAAAACAACAACACATGCATACTTCTGTGTCTTTCCAATCTGCAGTTACAGTGTGGGTCCTTTCTTATTATTGAAAAGAGCCATTACATATCTGGAATATTTAGGCATACAATTCACCTTCATGAAGAAGAAGAAGAAGAGGAGGAGGAGGACTTTATGACTTCTCTTTTCATTCCACTTCGCGTTTCTGGGACAGAAGTGCCTATAGACCCAAGCAACATGGAAAAATCCATAAACACCTGTGATAACAAGATAGCCCAACCCTTTTAAAGTATCAGTACACAGGTTGTAAAACTGAAAGCCAGATTTACTGATGGGAAACTAGCTTATGGCTAAGGCAAGCACAATGTGAGGACAGATCACACTTTTTTCATTTTTCTGCCCATGAAAACAACAGCAGGAGCTTAGTGCAACAGAAGTCTGAGTGATCATAGCCACTCCAGTTTGGTAATATCCATATTTCATTCACTTGTGCAACCCTCCTGGTTCTTAGAATAATAGTTCATTCCTTTTAAAAAGAATGAGCTTTTACATTTTAATAGCATGCATTTCAAGGTAACAGTTCGATGTGGTGAAAACTCTTTATTTTATCCAATCTTTCAAGCAAACATAATGAAATTAACTAACACTGTTAACACTGACAGCAAGAATTATGGATTCCTGCCCAACTGCAGTTGTTAGCAGTGTTATGTTGTTTTGGGGCATTTCATTACTTGAATTTTAGTTTACCTTAGCATAAGGTGGGTGGGAATGTATATGAAAAAAGATGTTATCCATGCCAACCACTAGGAAATGTTATCTCCAGTGTCCTCTATTTGGTGAATGGAACTAATATTTGTTTGTTTTGCTCAACAGTTAAAAGGATGATTCAATCATAGCTCAACATTTATAAATTTATTCAGATTTTGAATTTCTGCTTGCCAGATGGAGTGATCTGCCTTCTCCCCACCCCCACCCCCCAAATGCTATTCTGGGTTTCTCTTGCTACCCGAAGCCACCTTTTGCAGGGTCATATAGGGAGTGAGGTGGGAACAGGAACTGACTTCTGTCATAATATGGTGCCCTGTGTGAGGTCAATTGGAATTTCTCAATTCTGCCCAATTTCCAGTACTGGCAGGAAGCCCCATTCTGCTAGTGGAAGTCTTTGTGCCAGCTTCCACTGATGGAACTCATTAGTTGAACCCCACCCAATGTTTACGTTTGTCAACCCTGTGATACCTATTTGGCTTTTGAACTTTTACCTACATCCCTAAATGTGGAGGTTATATAATTTCCTTCTGGCATATATATATATATATATATATATATATATATATATATATATTCTCCATCAATTTATGAAAAAAAGAAATTGCATTTGAACATTATTGCCAAATTGCAGTTTGGTGAAATTCTCACCAGTGGTCTGCAAAGCCTGCTTGCTCTACTTAGTGCTAAGGTACGTTTGTGAGTTCTCCATATCATTTTGCAAATCACCTCCCCACCTTATTTACAAACCATCTCACCAGTGGTCTTACCCTTCTTCAGTGTCCGTACTTCAATTAAAGTCCAGGGAGAAGACATTCAAGAAGACATTCAATTTCCCCCATGGTTCCCCCCCCTCCAAATCAGGAAGCATAGACAGCAGGGCCATCTTAAGCCTATCTGGCACTGTGGTGCAGGGATCCCTCCGGCGCCCCCACGCCCTCCTTTCCCTCCAGGGAAAGGTGGGCGTTCCATGTGGATCCCTTCCACGGGGACCCCTCGGGCTCCTTCCTGGCCGCCCCGCACCCTCCTCCAGTCCTGTGCAGCAGCAGGCTGGAGAAGCACTCAGAGGATGGCCGGCCGCCTGGGATCGCGCCCATCTCCCGGGCGGGGCGCGTACACCAGCCAAAGAGGGATGGACAGAGGGAGGGAGGGCTGATCGCTGTGCACCCGGCTCTCTGCCGCCGATCGCTTCCTCCTGCCTTCTCCCTGGTGGCGGGCAGACTGCCGCCCCTACCGAGCCGCCAACGTGGCCCCTGGACTATAGCTGTCAGCCTTCCCTTTTTTGCGGGAAATTCCCCTATACTGATAGGGGACTTTCCCGCAAAAATAGGGAAGGTTGACAGCTATGCCCTGGACCTCTTCCCAGGCGCCCTCCAGAACGTGGTGCCGTGGTTTCCCGCGCCACTAGTCTCTATGGCTAAGACGCCCGTGATAAACAGCCAGAGAGGCTACTGAGTGCTGGGAAAACATTTACTGGCAAGAAAAATGGACAAGCCACCCTCCTCCACTTTGCAACAGTTAGAGAAGATCAAAACCCCATAGGCACTGGAATAAAGAAATACCAAAGTGCCTTGAGAAAGAAACAGAGAAATGGAAGCTAATACAGAAGGGACCTCGTATATATAAAAAGGGAGCACATTCTACAGCAGGGCTGTGCTACCTGCCTCCATCATCAATTTGTCTGAAGACTAACCTATCTGAGTTTACATGCATCTGATTCAGCTGTGCCACTTATCTGACATTATCATGCTTTCCTCTCTCCCCCCCCCCAAAAGCAGGTTAGACTGTGAGCATGGCCCAGAGATATCAGTCTGACTGCTTGCATGTAATGGGAATAGCATGGGCTTTTGGTTCCTAGTTGGTGAAACCAGGGGCGTACCCAGGTTCAAAACGGGGGGGGGGGCAAGCCATGGTCATTCAGGTTGTGACATTTCAGCACGGAAAGGCGAATGAAACCAAAATTTTAGGAAAATTATATATAATTATAGCAGTGCTTTATTACGGTAGTTATTACAATTATTTGCTTGAATTTTTTTTTAAATTTTTATTCTAGTTACATGTCTTATACCAGGGGTGGCCAACTCCCAAGAGACTGTGATCTACTTTCAGAATTAAAATCTGGCAGTGATCTACCCCCGTTTTTGGGGGGTTCAGCTCAAAGCTCAAAACTCCCCCCCCCAAACAGAAAGCCCCAAATGGCTGAAAAACTCAGTTTCCCAGGATCCTCAGTCCTCGCAAAGGAACTACTCACCATGCAAGGGAACTCAGTTTCCCAAGCTCCCTTGCAACGATGAATCCCGGCAAATTCAGAAACTGTTCCTCTCTTGCCAGCACGATGTAGCGTGGATACAAAAAGCAGGCAGACGAGGAAGGATGAGAACCCAGGCTAAGACCATGGTCAGCCCTCGGATTCGCCCCCTGACACTGCCCAAGTCTCAGCCTGCATCCCCATTTGACCAAGCAGGGTGCAGGCTAGGATCCGGTCTCTGATAGGCACGCCAGCTCTTTGTCGGCATGAGGGAGGGGAAACAAACACACACATACACACACACACACAGTGGCCAACTGTGCCTCAGCAAGAGCGCAAGAGCTCATATTGGGGGGGGGGAAGGGGGAGAAAGACCAGTCTTGAACTTTTTTTTCCTTTTAGGCTGCCGATAACTATTTATTTTATTTTATTTTTGCTTCTGGGAGGGCAGCTGCCTCCCTGCCCCTCTGGGTACGCCCATGGGTGAAACGCTTTTGTTTGCATGGAGCAAATCACCCCCCACAACTACTGGACTTTCAGCCAGCCCAGAAAGGCACAAAAGTTTTGATCTATTACCTTTTAATTGTGTGAGCTGGCTTCTCAGCTCAGGTTTACACTGAAAAGCTGCACTTTGAGAGATGGGAGGAGCACACTGTAAATACTGAACAGTATTCATAATCAACAAGCATCTAAGGCAAAGGGTGAAAGGAGAAGACCAGGAAAATGGAGGATGAATAGTGGAGTGTGAACAATTTTGCATACTACAAGAAAGGGGGGTGGGTGGGCTTTGATCTGAAATCATGCTTGTAAGTCACCACTAGGGAGAAATATAACATCCACTGCAGGAAGCGGATGATAACTGATGGGATGTGTGGATTTACTGTTTGCTTGGCAAGGAATAACAAATAAACAGCACATTATGCCAGCTGGACGTGGTGCTTTTGGTGGCTGAAGTGCGGTAGAATTTAGAACCTGGTTGCTGTACCAGTTGCAAATTATTAGGTTTTATGGATACTCAAAGAACTTGGCTACAATCTCAGCAGGATGGAATCCCAAATGATACCACCTTGGAATCCTCTCGATGAAGGGCGCTGGAGGAAGGAATAAAACAAATTACGAGGCCGCTGAGCGCAAGCCCAAAACTTTGCACATTTTCTCCAGCTAATTTTGTCAAAGGCATCAGTCAGAACTCTACTGTTTCTGCAGTAAGCTTCTTTCCACACTGATGTCGACACAGAGCACAATCTCTGACACATAAAAAGCCATCCTCAGACACTTCCCTGAGACCCTTTCGCCTGTCTCTCCCTCCTAGGGGCCAACTCCTAGCTGCCAAGGGGGCTTCCCCTCAAATAAAATATTTGAGGTGGCCAGCCCTCCCCCCCCCCAGTTGATAGGCATTGCCATTCAAATGAAGTGTGTGCACCACATCATGTGATCAATCATGCGGAGTGGGGCTTACCTGCCCCCCTCAACATTTTATTCAAGTTGGCACCCCTGCTCTCCCTACTCCTATAGGTACCAAGACCAGTCACAGCAGTGGTGAAGTGTGCTAGCTATCACACTGATCCAAAAGCCTCCAGCTTGAATCTTGATTCTGCCAAGAACTCACTAGGTATGCATGTCATTCTCAGTTTCTCTCCCTACATTCCCGGACACCCACACCCGTTCTCAAGACGGATGTAATAACACATCCCTGCCTACAGGCTTGTTTTGCAGACATTAAGGATGGGCAAATATCTCCATTTTGTGTTCTCTCAGTTCTGCATTTTTGCAGTCTTCAGTTCTGCTTGCCACATTCCCTATCTATCTATCTATCTATCTATTCTGGCAATTTATTTAATTAAGAGGTCCCTGAGGGAAATCAATCCATATTTTAGTGCATGCACACGAAAGCTCATACCAAGAACAAACTTAGTTGGTCTCTAAGGTGCTACTGGAAGGAATTTTTTATTTTATTTTGTTTTGAAAATGCTATGCTGT
This sequence comes from Lacerta viridis, assembly GCA_900245905.1. Classification (NCBI taxonomy): domain Eukaryota; kingdom Metazoa; phylum Chordata; class Lepidosauria; order Squamata; family Lacertidae; genus Lacerta; species Lacerta viridis. The sequence goes on along the minus strand of OFHU01000427.1, from coordinate 184,181 downwards.
TCTGGGATAATTGTATATTGTATCCTCAGGAGATATCCAACCCATCGCTCCTTCTCTTGCTTTATGACAAGTTAAAGGTAATTAAGGGACGCGGGTGGCACTTTGGTCTAAACCACTGAGCCTCTTGGGCTTGCCGATCAGAAGGTTGGCGGTTCGAATCCCTGCTACAGGTTGAGCTCCTGTTGCTCAGTCCCTGCTCCTGCCAACCTAGCAGTTCGAAAGCATGCCAAAAAGTGCAAGTAGATAAATAGGTACCACTCTGGCGGAAGGTAAACGGCGTTTCCGTGCACTGCTCTGGTTTCGGTGTTCCGTTGTGCCAGAAGTGGCTTAGTCATGCTGGCCACATGACCCAGAAAAACTGTCTGCAGACAAACACCGGCTCCCTTGGCCTGCAAAGCGAGATGAGCGCCGTATCCCCAGAGTCGTTCACAATTAGGCTTAACTGTCAGGGGTCCTTTACCCTTTAAAGGTCATTAAAACACACAAACACATCTCGCCATTAAAAAATCTTGATCTAATGTTGCTGCTAAATCGGATGTCAGGAAACCCCCCTCCCCGCGGCTGCTAGGATCGCGGGAGTGTCTGCAGTATAGAGAACCCCAGAAGCTGATTACCAGTTCGTCCTCCCCCTCAAGCACCGGAAGCGACCATTCCTCCAGTGGGGAGGGGGAGTCAGAGGCAGGAAGGCGGTGCAGGGGCTCTGAGAGGATCGCAGAGCCTCAGCACCGTGGGGATAGCAGGGAACGGGGTCAGGTTCCCACACTCCGAGGGCGCAGACAGGAAGGACGTAGAGGGGGGAGGCGGAGGTTCAGAATCCCACGCCTCTTTTGCTGGACAAAGAATAGGAACGAGTCGTTCCTGGACTCTGCAGAGTGAGCAGATGGATGTTGAAACTTTTGCTCCACTGTAAATAAGGTGCACAATAAAGAACTTAGCTTAGAAGTTCTGCGTTTGGCTGATTCTTCATGAGCAACCACTGAACGTCCTTACATCTAATATGAGATTTTCTTTTTCCTGCAGAGCATCTTTCCCTTTATGCGTAAAAAACTGATATTCAGGCTCCAGCATCCTTATAGGAATAACGTAAGCAGGGGAAGGCCTGCTATACAGACTCATTGGTATAATGGTAGCGTTTCTTGAATCGTTCAGGGCCTTCTTCTGCCCTCGGAGTGGTCAAGGTACTCCTGTCAATATTTAATTTGTATTGACCCAAGGCTTGATTACAATGCATAATGCTGATTACTCCTATCTTCCAATAAAGCTTGCATGCCAGTTGCAAACAAAACTCTATTGATACATTTGATTTGCCCTGACAGGGAGAAACAATGAAAATGCTGACCTCCCAGCTTCCTGCTGCATACCTTGTATATTATTACCCAGAAAGGGAGCACAGCAGCATCCTTAAAAGTTAACCACTTCCTCAGCCCATTATGCTCCATGTAGGCTGAGAGTAAAACACACACACACACACACACACACACACACACCACATTTACTAAAGAGAAGCTGGAGTAAAATCTGGACTTAGAAAAGTTATACCGTCTGAAATATACTCAGAGAGAAGCCATCAGTTTCATGCAGTTTATTTCACATTAGTCAGATAAAAACTGTCAGTCATCTGGTGTGTCCTGGCTTGCTAGTTCCTCCCAGACCCTGGCTAAATATCCTGTAACCACATCCTAGATCACACCTGATAAAGGTAAAGGGACCCCTGACCATTAGGTCCAGCCGTGTCCGACTCTGGGGTTGCGGCGCTCATCTCACGTTACTGGCCGAGGGAGCCGGCGTACAGCTTCCGGGTCATGTGGCCAGCATGACAAAGCCTTCTGGCGAACCAGAGCAGCACACGGAAACACCGTCTACCTTCCCCGGAGCGGTACCTATTTATCTACTTGCACTTTGACGTGCTTTCGAACTGCTAGGTGGGCAGGAGCTGGGACCGAACAATGGGAGCTCACCCGTCGTGGGATTTGAACCGCCGACCTTCTGATTGGCAAGCCCTAGGCTCTGTGGTTTAACTCACAGCGCCACCCGCGTCACAGGCTAAATATCCTGTAACCACACCCTAGGTCAGTGTTTTTCAACCACTGTTCCGCGGCACACTAGTGTGCCGCGAGATGTTGCCTGGTGTGCCGTGGGAAAAATTGAAAAATTACTTTATATATAGTCAATATAGGCACAGAGTTAAATTTTTTAACATTTTCTAATGGTGGTGTGCCTCGTGATTTTTTTCATGAAACAAGTGTGCCTTTGCCCAAAAAAGGTTGAAAAACACTGCCCTAGGTCACACCTGATAGGCTAGTTCAAACTTCCTTTCTGGAGCCAGATTGGACGGCTCCACTGCCAATCAGATGCTACCTTCTAGAATCCTCCCTGCCTATTATTCTAGGATCCCAACAGCAGACACAACCCAGCCGTACCTTGGTTCTTGAACAGAATGCATTCTGGGAATCCATTCGACTCCCGAAACCGTTTGAAAACCAAGGCGTGGCCTGCAGCCAATTGGAAGCTGTGCCAGAACACTCACTCCCAGGTTTCGATTGTTCGGGATCTGATTTGTTCGGGAGCCAAGGCGTTTGAGATCCAAGGTACGGCTGTAATTGTATACCTATTGTGCTACAGGAAGACAGCAAGCTGCCTTACACTCAGACCATTGCATACCCTGCAAGTGTCCCTATTTTCCAGGGACAGTCCCGGAATTCCAATTATCCTTGTCCACTGGTCTTTACCACTATACTCTGTGCTTTCATAACCCCCAGATTGGGTCTTTTTCATGCACTCTGTTATAGGGCTTCCCTTAAATATGTCTGGAGCCAAATAAGTATACCTTCCTCTGAATAATCATTAGAAACAGTTCTTGAAATTAACTTCCATGAAATGGAGTATTTTTCCAACTGTATTGCTATACAGGGTTTGGGAGCCGGGGAAGGAAATCGCCTTTCCCTTTTCTATCAGAATGCTGCAGTGAATTTGAAACTCGTGAAAATTGAAGGACTAAAACACTTGCTTCAGGGTGACCTGGAGCTATGCAACCTTTCAGTAACAGCAGACTGACATTGACATCATTTCTGAACTGCAAAACTCCTCTGTCTCAAAGTATGAGCAGTCTCTAAGCATCTTGTGTCAATTACACATCAAAACCAGGGGACCTTTCTTGTGATACAGGCTAGAAAGCTTGACGAAAGGCAACTTTTGGCTAGACTCGGGGCAAACTGGTCCAAGGAGGTGATGTTCTGTGGGGAATCTTGCAAATAAAAATGTGTACGAGAATGATCACAGATTTGATAGATCGTATCCCTTGAAAGATGTCTTAAGCACCAAGAGAAATGATACAGTAGGAGATGCATCAATCATAAATACATTAACAAGACTGCCTCTACTACTTCTCCCACAATGGTTGGATTGGGAAAGGTTTGTTGGCACTGTATTTAAATCTTAGCATGGAGAGTGAGCATTCTAATTCCTGATCAATTGCTGGAACTGAAGTTAGGTAGAATGAATTATAGCAGTCAGAAAGTAATCCTCTGTTGAGGGTCATCAGGCCTTGAGCTAAGACCTGGCACCTTCAAAGTATATTCCTACCACTACGATATTATATTTCTTTTTAAGCTATATTTTATAAAATTTTCACAAATTTCACATATACATTCCAATACATCATAGATTTCCCTTTTTGTTTTATCGACTTCCCATCCAATTTTCCATGCTGTTTTGTAATTTCTCCTCCTTGCTGCAACCCATCTCCTCTCTCCAGGCACTCCAGTCTTCCACTGCCTCCTGCAGTTTGGTCAAACTCAAGTTGGTAGCTTCGAGAACACTGTCCAACCATCTTGTCCTCTGCCATCCCCTTCTCCTTGTGCCCTCCATCTTTCCCAACATCAGGGTCTTTTCCAGGGAGTCTTCTCTTCTCATGAGGTGGCCAAAGTACTGGAGCCTCAGCTTCAGGATCTGTCCTTCCAGTGAGCACTCAGGGCTGATTTCCTTCAGAATGGATAGGTTTGATCTTCTTGCAGTCCATGGGACTCTCAAGAGTCTCCTCCAGCACCATAATCAATTCTTCGGCGATCAGCCTTCTTTATGGTCCAGCTCTACTTCCATACATAAAAGGCCAAAGATTGTTTAATTAGCCAGGAGAGGAAGAATGTTTCTGTCTGGTGCCTAAAGATATGTAATGAAGGTGTGAGATGAGCCGGGGGTGGGGGGTGGGGAGCATTCCACAAGCATGGAGCCATCATAGAAAAGGCCCGCTCTCATGTTCCCACCTTCATGGAGAGGGTACACAAAGAATGGCCTTAGATGATGATTGCAGGATCCAGATCTATTCATATGGGGAGAGGCGGTCCTTGATGATGAGGAAAAATTATGCTTGAACCAGCATGGGTGGTGATGGGGGGCCATCGCACCGGGCACGTTTTTTTTTTTGGGGGGGGGCATTCCTCACGATGCCCTTTGCAAGTCTTGCAAAGTGGCACTGGGCTTGCAGGCCACCATGAGTGCGCCTTCAAAGCAGTTGGCCAGCTGGGCAGCTCACTGGGCAGCTGGGCAGGTGGCGCAGTATGGCCCCACTTGCCTCCAGTAGGCGGGGGTCACTCCAGCAGCATGCCCCGCTCTCACAGGTTACCCGGCCCCCAAAGCTCACCATTCGTAGGCTTTGTCCTGGGCACCAGCAAGAAATGTATTTGCCACTGGCTTGAACATTTCAAAGCCGTTGTTGCACATTACATGTGTCTCTGTGTGGGGGCCTTTCACAAGTTGTAGTGGGATGCATGGCCTTAGCTCCTCAAGATTTACCTGTTTAATGTGGACACTTGCTAGGGGCTTCTATATGTCCATAGCTACTCATGGGGGGACATGGGTGGCACTGTGGGTTAAACCACAGAGCCTAGGGCTTGCCGATCAGAAGGTTGGCGGTTCAAATCCCCGCGACGGGGTGAGCTCCCATTGCTCGGTCCCAGCTCCTGCCCACCTAGCAGTTTGAAAGCACGTCAAAGTGCAAGTAGATAAATAGGTACCGCTCGTGGGAAGGTAAACAGCATTTCCGTGTGCTGCTCTGGTTCACCAGAAGCAGCTTAGCATGCTGGCCACATGACCCGGAAGCTGTACACCGGCTCCCTCAGCCAGTAAAACGAGATGAGCACCACAACCTCAGAGTCGTCCGCGACTGGACCTAATGGTCAGGGGTCCCTTTACCTTTACCTTTTTACTCATGCATAGGCAATCCATGAGATTACGGTAATCCCCCCAACCCCCACAGGGATCTTGGTAATGAGGATAAGCCTACATGTGGCTTTGGGCCCCTGAGAGTTCCAGACAAAGAGGGAAGATCACTTCACTTCTATTTTGATTAAATTTTAAAAGAGTGGTGTGATACAGGAAAGCTCAAAATTGCCTTAAAAATAACTCAGTGACTTAACATTAAACCAACAGAAGACAAACAAAAGTAATCAAAATGACACATTCCATACTTACCAGTGGGATGCTATTTATCTGCAGAATGACTTTAAGCAAGCGGAAGGATATAAGTTGTACTACTTTTGGTAATCTATTACAGTGCTAACTAGCTTTGTATACAAATAATTCATGGAATAAGGAACCATAGAGGATATCCTAACTTGTTTTATAGTGTTTGGGGCTTGCTGCTGTAGAAGATGTATTGCAATAGCTGTTCACAATGGGACTCGGTTATCTCCAGAACAGAACTGTGCAAGTCGCACAGTTTTCTCTGTGTGCTTTAGCTGACCAAAATACTGATATTCTCAACCCTTTGAGCTTCTCCTCATTTAGTTTACCAACTTCCTAGCAAATCACAAGAGGTGGCCACATGGTGTAGTAACCAATTAATAATGGCATCAGTCATGTAAATGCTTTAGTCTTGTTTAGGTAGCGAAACTAAGCACAATTATTTGTGAGCAAATTCCACTGAAGAATCAGTGACATTTGATTTCAAATAATACGCTTAAAGCCAGCACTGGCATTCAACTTTATTATTTTTATTTTTTTAAACAAAATCTATGGATAAAGCTTCCGGAATAACAGGGGATATTGGGGCTAAATTTAAGTTTTATTTGCTCAAGTTACAGATAGGTAGCCGTGTTGGTCTGCCGTAGTCGAAACAAAATAAAAAATTAAAAAATTCCTTCCTGTAGCACCTTAGAGACCAACTAAGTTTGTTATTGGTATGAGCTTTCGTGTGCATGCACACTGAATCTTCAAATACGTATCTGAAGAAGTGTGCATGCACATGAAAGCTCATACAAATAACAAACTTAGTTGGTCTCTAAGGTGCTACTGGAAGCAATTTTTTTTTTATTTGCTCAGTTATGTCATATTTTAGATTCTCTCTCCATAATATTGTGATATCGTATGCATAAAAACTAGAATTCTGAACTGTTCGTCTATATTTTCTCATAGCAAATGAAATCCCAGCATAGCCAACTTTTCACATGTCCCAGAGGACAATACAATGGATCAGTTCCAGTTCAAGCTGTCAAACTAGTCAGAAGAACTAGTGTCCCCATATGTGGGTGGCATCCTTCATCTGCGTCAAAAGACACCTCTGGCTGGGTCAGCGGAGTTCAGACGGGCCTTGTGAAGCCAATTGCACAGAGGCAATTTGCAATGGTTAATCTGCACAGTTAATTGCATTAACTGTGAGCGTGGAGGTTTGCCTGCACACTTAGCTCCCTCTTGCTGGATCAAGGTAATGAAGTGAAATGATCTACATCACCATCTCCAGATCTTTGCGGGTGGATGGAGACATATCCCTCAATGCAGAGGAATCTGAAGGTGAGTTTTACAAGGGAAAATGTGGGTTGGTGATCCAGGCAATAATCGCAAAAGCAACAACTGGGGGAAATCAGGGGAAATTTTTTTTATGCCATTCTTTAGCTAACAGGGGGTTGGGGGAGAGAGAAGACGGCTCCCAGAGCAGCTTACAAGCATCACTGACTGTTGCAGATATTAATATTGAGTAGTTTGAAGTGACCGGGTAAATGAAAACTGAATCCTTTTGGAAATAAAAGTATTATTCAAATTTTACTAGCGGTACTCTTCCGAAACAAAACAGAATACAGTAAATTATACATCTAAAATATCCATACAATGTGCTGTTCAGCATGTTACAAAATATGAAATGATTCCAACAGACCTAGAAGCAGAGATCTGTATAATTGGAAAGACTTTGCTGATGACTTAGTGCTGACATTGCAGGATCCAGAATCCAGTGCACACAAAACACTGGATTTAATACATGATTTTGGACAATATGCAGGTTTTTAATTGAATAAGAGTAAAACCAAAGTGTTAGGTAAAAATCATACTGCTGAAGAGACCACCACATTAGAAGAGACTATTGGTTTAAAATTCGTTAAAAAGGTGAAATACCTTGGTATGAATATGATGGTTACAAATTTGAATTAATATAAGGATAATTATGTTAAATTGTGGAATGAAATCAAGAGAGCTATTGATATTTGGTCAAATTTGAAGTTGTCACTGATGGGACGGATATCAGATGAATGTATTGCCAAGAATGTTATTTTTATTTCAAGTTTTACCTATTATTGATAATGCAAAGTGTTTTAAGGAGTGGCAGAAAATGTTATCAAAATTCATCTGGCAGGGGAAGAAACCAAGAATTAAATACAAACTTCTAACAGATGTAAAGGAAAAATTTACTTTGAAGCTGCTGCCTTTTGCTGGCTGGCTTAAAGAATGGTTTTTGTTGGAATTGTAGGACAAGAAATACCCCCAAAAGATTTAACATTCTTTTTGTATGCCACAACTGCTGCAAGGCTACTACTCACAAAGAACTGGAAGAGCCAAGAACTACCTACAATAGATCAATGGCAGATGAAAATGATGGACTTTATGGAGCTCGCTGAACTGACTGGAAGATGCCGCGACCAGGGAGAAGAGTCGATTGAAGAAGACTGGAAGAAATTTAAAATTTATCTGAATAAGTATTATAGTATTTGGTGTTGCCTTAGGAAGTAGCTATAGGTTTTTGCTATTTCTTTTTTAAGATTTAGGTTTAAGAAGATGTTTATATGAAGTTTAATGGTTAAGTTATTGATACATTGTAACTGCTTGACAATGATATGATACTGATATTCAGCTGGGGAGACAGAGGGAAGTCACCTAAATAATGTAAAAACAATTTATGAATGTAAGAACCTATTGTTCTTTCCCCCACCCCCCAAAAATTATCTTTTGTTTAAATGTTTTATGAAATTATCTTTGTTATAAATCTTACAAAACTAATAAAAATCATTTTTGAAAAAAATAGAAGCAGAAGTCTGTCTCTTCTCAATTCGTCCATTTTTAGCCTGGAGCTATTTTCTCTCTCAGTCCTTACTTCACAGAGCCTTGGGACAAAAGACACAAAGGCAACTCCTTTCAATGTGGAGATTTGCAACCTAATACCTCTCACATGATCTAAAGTTACAACAGTCTCATGTTAACTACCAGAGGACAACAGTCAGTTAATTATCAACTCAGCAAGAGCTCAGAGTGCTCTCCTTGGCTTTTAATATAGCCCAAAGGAAAATCCCCATGTTAAACCTTTTCACCAATATACATCTGGGGCATTGCAATTTCAGTGTCAATTAAACCATTATACTTAACAGTGATGTCAGCCCCTTTCCTCAAGCTTGCAAGCTAAAAGAAACTACATGAAAGGAAAATGGACTTGTAGGAAAAAGAAAAGAAAACCTTGGGCACTGTTCCATACAAGTTCCTTAGCTCCCAAATTATTATAATGACCAGCTAAAGTGTAAACTGCCCTGAGACCTCCAGGTATAGGGCAGTATATAAATTCAATGAAGGAGAAGAAGAAGAAGAAGAAGAAGAAGAAGAAGAAGAAGAAGAAGAAGAAGAAGAAGGAGGAGGAGGAGGAGGAGGAGGAGGAGGAGGAGGAGGAGGAGGAAGAGGAGGGGTGTGTGGAGGATAACAAGTGGCTATTCTTCCAAGTGAACATCATTTGGAGTGGGGCAATTCATTTTTAAAACTGCATATTTGCAGTATTGTGCCTCTTGCACATGGTGTGGCATTTGAACCTAGCCTAATAAGTGGCAGTGCAGTTTATTGGAACTGGCTCTTCGCGGCTGCCTTCTGGAGCCCTGCCTGCTATCACCCTATGTTGCTTCACCTCCCGAAAAAAAGAGAAATAGAGCTGTGAGTTAATGAAATGTCCATAGAGAATAATGTAAATCTGATTTTTTGTCGCTTGGAAGTGTCAAGTAAAATCATCATGCAGGGGAATGCATGCAATTTCGGTTAATTCTCTTCTTTAGCTTAACTCAGTTCTTTACTTAAATGAATGCCGCACAAATGTATTATTTGTCAATATAATTGTGCAATTTATATAATTAACCTAGTCATTGTGAAATCCTTGCTAGTGCTTTTGTTTAAGTAAACAGCCCCAATCAAACTGTTTCTACTTATCAATATGCTGCAGTATACAATTTACATTTAAGAAGCTATTATGCCCGGGCCATTTGGATTGTTAGTCATATACTATTTTCCTGCAAAATATCAATTTGAGCGCTCATCACTTTGGTCTTATGTGCTTATTCATTCCTTGCCTCCATCAGCCTGTTGTAAAAAACAAAACTTTCTCACTGCAAAGGGCTTGTTTACTTTTCCACACTGCTCCCCCAAGTTGCCACCAAAACTAATGCCTAGTGGCTGTGGCAGGACATCAGAGGCAAACCTCAATGTGCAGTAAGGATAGATTCGATTTTGTTTGCATTTTAAGGAGAAATCACCTAAATTCCCTGTTCTCCAACAAATACCCAAGAGGGGGGCAAAACCTACACAAGAGTTAAAGGGGGGCAGCAGTGTCTGTTGAAGTAAGGGTAGCAAAATCTCAGCTAAGAAGCTCAAATCATACAGTATTTCTGACACCCTTCTTTGGAAATTAAGCCAATGTCCAGGCTTCAACATTCAAAAACTTTACTTGCAGAAACTTAAGAGTTATAAATGAATGGAAACATAATATTTACAATCACAAGCTTTTTCCAAGCATGGGCTTACAGTCTCTTCTTCCAACTTCCAGACAATTGTATTTTCCTCCCTTTCAAGAGCTCGGCACTCAGCCCTTCTGTATTTCAGTTAGGCGATGCCTTCCAGCTCCTAGGAGAGATTTCCACTTTTACCTTCTCCTGCGGCTCTGCTCTCTTTCATTCCAGCGGAGAGTAAGCACTCCAACATTCTATCCAACTTAGCAGTGTTCACAGTGGATTCTAAAGCACAGTCATCTTGCTTCACGTATGATGGAGTTTCTCCTTCACTAGATACCTCCCATACGACCAACATTAGCCAATCACGCAACAACTCTCTAGAATTCAATTACCAACCAATCAAATTTAAACACATAGCAATGCATACAAGCATTTACAATTTCACTGAATTAAATTACTATACTTAACAGTGACTCTTTCAAAAGTAGGAGAAGCCCAGTGGACCTGCCCACCTCCCCCATTATGCCAGGTAGGAAAAGATGCTGTCGCATAATTATACTAATATGATCTTCTTCAGATCAGAAAGAGGCATTGGGGAACTGCACTTATTTTTGAAGGTGATACAGCTGGAGATAAAGTGATCTTAGAGGTATGTAATAGATTAATCGTCACCAAGACTAAACTCCCCCATGTGCCATCTCCCTGTTTCTATGCCAAAAGAGACTTGTAACCCAGTGCCTTAGATAAGGTAGTCATAAGGTAGAGGTTGTTGGGATACACATGCATCAGCCATCAGCTCAGGCTAATAGACCAAAGGACGATTCACATAACCTACTCCCCAAAATAATTCTGCCTTCATTGAAAAATGGGTAAGAACTGACTCATATATGCAACCATGCACAGTTGCAGTTACAGGTAGGTAGCCGTGTTGGTCTGCCGTAGACAAAACAAAATTCCTTCCAGTATCACCTTAGAGACCAACTAAGTTTGTTCTTGGTATGAGCTTTTGTGTGCATGCATGCTCAAAAGCTTAAAACTAGAACAAACTTAGTTGGTCCCTAAGGTGCTACTGGAAGGAATTTTTTATTTTTATTTTGTTTCATGCACAGATGGATCACAATGAATGAATGAATGAATGAATTGGAAGGGCCTTCAAGATTGCAGTGAAGCATTCTCCAACCTAGAAGCTTTGGGAGGGTGTTGGGCTCAAACTCCCATCATCCCCAACCCCCCCGGGCCAAGGCCAATGGTGAAGGATGATGGGTGAAGGCTGCAGACCACTATCATCTAAAGAGCACCAGGTTGGGGAAGCCTGTTGTAGTGTAATCTCACAAATTGCACTGGCAATTGGATTTGAAACGGTGTTTACACATGAAATAGTTTTATATATGAAATGTTTTGGGTGTTTTTATGTATGTATTTTTTAAAAAAGAAATTGTTTTACATATGTTTTTGTAGGTAAATTGCTTTGAGATGTTTCACAGCAATGAAATGGCATGAAGCCTATAATTAAATAGCTCTGCTGTGAAAACTGGGCTCAGCTTCCTTTTGTGCTGTCATTTCCCTGCATCAAACCAAAGCACAAGAGTTGTTTCGCATGTCCAAAAGAAGGCTGCTGGAGTGTAAGGAGAGATCAAATGTGCAAAGACGTGTGTTCAAATATTCCCAAAATAAGTAAACAGCAATGCACTTTTGTATCGGTATTGAGGCATTTGAGAAGGGCACTCCATGAATTAGACAGGCGAGAGATGGCAATCGTGGTCCCACGTCGCAGCAGTATTTTTAAGTTCCTCGTCCTACATAGAAGAAAACAATGAAGAAGAAAAAAGGGTTTCTTTGGATTTCTTCATTGCAATTACGCACACAAATTCATCTCAAAGAGGCAATGCTCTCATAAGTGGAAATTTACCCCCAGGCAAAATATCTGAGGCTGTTGTAATAAAGAGCCCCCTTGGGAAGCATGGCTGAAGTTCTTGGGTAGATTGCGTGAGAATGTGATGCCAAATGAATTATTTAAAGGGTGGGGGGAGTTAGGTTCAGTCGCCCATCACAACCGTCTCCTCTCAGTATGTTAGTGACATAACATTCTCATGTGGCTAAGACAGAACAAGGAAATTAACTCTTGTCATTTGGTATCCTGGATTTACCTTGGCTGAACCATGAGAACTGCAGGAGACGCGGCGATGAAGATCACTCTGTTGGAAGTGGAAACAAAGGAATAGTCAACAGTAACTGATTTATGCTTTCAGCTTGTTTACCAGGTTTTTTAAAATAAAATAAAATATATAAATAGTCTGGTTTGGAATATCGAAGAGGGAAGGCGTCAACTGAGGCTTTGTTTGGGTCCAAAATGATTTGCAGGAAATAAAAAACATTTGTTCCTGATGTTTCACAGATATAATTGTATCCTATTACTTGAAGGTTTGGCATGGCATGCTCAGAATTGCATCTTCCTGTGGATTCTGGTCAGGGGTTCTGGGGCATGTGCAGAGTGAGTCTAGACAGCATAATCATGACCCCGCCTTCATTATACACATCATATCATCTACACAGCCATTTTTAAATATTAATAATAATAATAATAATAATAATAATAATAATAATAATTGGAAATTCATCTAGTTCACCATAACCTTTTTCTACATCAGGGGTCAGCAAACTTTTTCAGCAGGGGGCTGGTCCACTGTCCCTCAGACCTTGTGGGGGCCGACTATATTTTGGAAAAAAATATGAATGAATTCCTATGCCCCACAAATAACCAGAGATGCATTTTAAATAAAAGCACACATTCTACTCATGTAAAAACACCAGGCAGGCCCCACAAATAACCCAGAGGTGCATTTTAAATAAAAGGACACATTCTACTCATGTAAAAAACTGCTGAATACCGGACAGCCCGTGGGCCGAAATTAGAAGGCAATTGGGCCGGATCCGGCCCCCAGGCCTTAGATTGCCCACCCATGCTCAACATAATTGTGAATGACACAGCAGTTAAAAGTAACATAAAGGTGAAGCAGACAGTATACGTGAAGAGACAACAACCATCTCTGTTTTTTTTGAAAAAATGTGAGATATCAAATGTAAATCAGAATTTCAAACTTTGAATGAGGAATGATGCCCCCAAATATGAAATGTGCAGGCTAGAAACCTCTTGGTATCCCATGGTAATTTTGACAATGGTCAGTTATGAATTCTCTGTTGTCAACATAGATAGATCTTTGTAAAATGCTTTTATTTTTTTTGTAACAGTTTTTAAAAGGTTTGTATCATTTTGCTGTTTCCTACCTGGGGCTCCTTTGGAAGGTAGGCTGAGGTCGGAATTTAAAATAAAAAACGTTGTAGGAAATCTGTCAAAATATTATCAAATGCCATTGCATGTCAACGACCAAATAATATTGCTCCAAATGCTAAATTCCACTACATGTCAGCTAACAAATAAAATTCAAGACAAGGTAAAATATTCTATGAATATCTGAATGTGAATCATAGAATCGTACAGTTGGGAAGGGGTCCCAAGGGCCATCTAGTCCAACCCCCTGCAATGCAGGAATCTCAGCTAAAGCATCCATGACAGGTAACTTCCTATGAAACATCGAAACACCAACCTTTCCAGCCTCGGTGGTGTGAGGGTGTGAATTTGCCATGCCTTGGCTCCCCTACAAAGAGACCTGGAGTGGTGCAGTCCAGGTGAGGACTGGGAATTATCACCTGGGCAAGCCTGAAAAGACAAGAGTCCAACTACTGTATTGTTTATTTTGACCCATGGTGATCTGGGGAACCGGGTTCGTGTCTCCGCTCCTCCACATGCAGCTGCTGGGTGACCTTGGGCTAGTCACACTTCTCTGAAGTCTCTCAGCCCCACTCACCTCACAGAGTGTTTGTTGTGGGGGAGGAAGGGAAAGGAGAATGTTAGCCGCTTTGAGACTCCTTCGGGTAGTGATAAAGTGGGATATCAAATCCAAACTCTTCTTCTTCTTCTTCTTATACCAGGACTGATCACACATACAGGTGAAACTCGAAAAATTAGAATATCGTGGAAAGGTTCATTTCTTTCAGTAATTCAACTTAAAAGGTGAAACTAATATATGAGATAGACTCATGACATGCAAAGCGAGATATGTCAAGCCTTTATTTGTTATAATTGTGATGATTATGGCGTACAGCTGATGAGAACCCCAAATTAACAATTTCAACTTTGGGGTTTTCATCAGCTGTACGCCATAATCATCACAATTATAACAAGCAAAGGCTTGACATATCTCACTTTGCATGTCATGAGTCTATCTCATATATTAAACTCCAGTAGCTAATGAAAACAATTGCTTACATAAATGGACTTTTCCACCATATTCTAATTTTTCGAGTTTCACCTGTAAACTTAATGAAACCTTCAAACCTGTTACTTCTGGTTATCCAAGACTTCAGTTTTAGCAAACTATATTCACAACCAGGGCCTGCGCGTCCATTTTGGCGGACTAGGCGGCCGCCTAGGGTGCCGAAATGGAGGGGGCGCCACGCTGCACCGTGCCGCACCGTGCTGCACCGCGCTGCTGGCCCGCCTGCGCCCGCACCTCCCACTAAAGCAGGAGAAACCGCTACTTGCCTCTCCACCCCCACCTCCCGCCAAAGCAGGCTTTGGCGGGGGGGCAGGGGGGCGCCAGAAGATTGGTGTCGCCTAGGGCGCCAGAAGCCCTAGCACTGGTCCTGTTCACAACCAGTACAAAAGCACGGCAAGGAAAATAGCCTGGTTAACAGAGACCTACTTTACATCCTGATTTGATACCCCATTGAAATGCTGACGTAAAGAAGACACATTGCCAAAGAGGTCACAGTAAATCTCAACTGCATGCTGACACCAAGCTATTTAGCCCAGGTGTTCTCATAAGTATGATGTATGGAGACATTTCAGAGTTCAGCAGCCTCTTTCAACCCGAGTAGGCAGGTGGTCAAATGTTAAAGCTCAACTGCCAACTGTTAGAAACTTTGTGTTGGTACAGGGAGCAGAATTTGAAATATTCCTTGCTAGTAGTGCTTTCTCCACCCAGGGGGTACTCGAGTGCACACAGTACCAGAACCTCTTTTCGTTGTTGTTAAGAAGTGTGGGACTTACGGTAACAACTTTGTGGTGAAGCACCTGTTTTTCTAGGGGGAACAAATGTTGTTACCCATTGTCACCCAGAGCCAAACTAGATGGAAGGCAGCTTAAGACAGTTGCCGTACTTTTGGCAGGATAATTGTGGCCTCTTTGAAGGAGAGTGATGAATTACTTTATTTATTTACTGTGCAATTAAATGCTAAGAAGTGATCATGTGCTAAGTACCCTTTGATTCACATAACATTCTAAGGAACACCACGCCTATATATCAGTGGCATTTTTCTAGAAAAAGGGGTGCCAGAACTCATCATGAACTCCTCCCTTGTGTGACGGATTGGCCCTAGGTTGGAGGAGTTATTACCTCCTGGCTCAGAAGGAGTTAATACACCTTCAACTTAACTGACAGCTCATCCTTTGGGGGCAGGACGGCCCCCAGTTTAAAAGGAGGGAACAGTCGTTTTGACAGTTGAGAAGAGGGAGGGTGTGTGTGGAGACAGGGAAGAAGAAGGGTGTGGAGCCAGGATAGTGGTGGTTTAGGTTAGGATTAGTTTAACATGAAACTATAGATCGAAAGATGTTTCTGTATTACCGCAACTAAGATTGTGAATGCATGAATCTTTAAAACAACTATGTTCTCAAGAAAATAAAGTTCAGTTCTTTTTGGTGCCAAGGAGGAATCGTCATTATTGGTCCAGCAGGGTATCAAATCTCACAGAGGTGTGGACTCAAGAAAGGGCAAAACTTACCTGAGGAAAGGGAGGTGATAGTTTGTGTCCTAGAGTCGCACAGAAAAGGGTTAGATGGTAAAGTGTAGAGATCACAGTAGTGGATAGTAAACCTTTTGGACAGGTCAGTCCTATACAAATCGTACAGCACTAGGTCTAAATACATATGCAGCAGTAATAGTAGCTGCAACAGTGATCATAGTCAGGTCATGACCCAAAGTTAAGCACAATTAGATCCCATTGATTTCCAGTGGGGAAAATTTAAGTACATATGTACTGTATAATATATTAATGCCATGAGTTCATGTGTTCTTACCTGGGAGTAAGCCCTGTTAAAATTATGCTGTTAAAATGCTTAGAATTGGGCGGATTCTGCCTATCAAGTTTTGATGATGGTGATGGTGAAAGTACATGGTACTTTATAAGAAAAGGTAGGGAAAAACCAGCCACTTTCTAAAGAGCTTGCAATCCAAATTTGGGCTGTAGGCGATATCCAGAGGAGGTATGAAATGAAAAAGCTCTTGGGATGAATATGTACAGATGCTATTCATTGTTACATTCAATGAATGTACAGTCTGTGAACACAACAGTTGAGCTGTGCAAATCAACAAGTGTACACCCATTTGCACAAACACTTGCACTTGTGCACAGACATCTTGTACCTGTGTTTTTTTGTGTAACATGGGAACAAGCCTACTAATAGACCATGAGGACCAAGAAGACTTCAAAGGTTACAGAGGTGGGACTCTGTAGGTGTTATTTTGGGAAGTTTGGGGGCATCGGGGATTGTAGGAGATAACAGATGAGGTTTTATGGTAGTAGGATTATGGTGGGGAGTGGGAACTCGATAAGAATCAGAATATTTCTAACCATGGCCATGGTTCCAAATCCATTTCACGCAGGCTTTGCAAATTTGTCAAAGCCCTAACAAATACTCCAGTTAAGCACCCAAACTAGTTCCTCCCCACCTTGGGTTGATAGGAATAAAATGTGATTATTATGCATCCTGAAGCTATTATTAAAGCAATGTTGAAAACACAGGAAGTATGAAAGATGTTTAATAGTCTTCTAAACAGGCCTTGATTAACCTCCACGCGAGCGATGTTTGGTCAATGAATCAAAAAGAACCGTAGCCTCAAATTACCTGCCAGGATTTCTATAACGCTGTAACAGCTCTCTAACAATGTTCATTTCCTGTTATCTGAGAATGGGTTTTATAAGTCTTTAATTGACATATTTATTGGAGGGGGTCAAGTAAATAACAGCGCTGCCTGATAACTATATTTAGCAGCAAATTACCACATAAGCTAAAATGGCCAAAATATCTCATTCCTGCAAAGTCCCATTTCTATCTATTTCCTGAACTGCGTAATGGCTCGCTGACTCACATCATTTAGTTATCATTATGAGAGGGAATTTGCAGTGGCAGATATCTCAAATACCTCCCAGCCAACAAGCCCTTTAAAAAGCCATGTTTTTATTTCCTCTCTCCCACCCCCACCCCCGCCATCCTCTGGAGAAATTCAGTGAGTCGTCACAATATGACAAGTATGTGATTTCTTCAGCGCCACCGCCTCCTCCTTAAAAACAGCAGATATTGTAAAACACCAAAAATTATAGACTTCCTTTCCTCGAGATTGAGGTCTCCAGAAACATACATACATATTTCATTTGCAGAGAGTTGGGATGGTGAAAATGGAACTGAGTCGGGAAGGGAGTAACAAAGCCAATGGCAACAGTGTGCAGAAGACTAGTTAGGATTAAAGGAACATCTGCATTAGGCAGGAAGAGCTCACAGGTAGGGGTGGAGAACCTGAGGCCTGGGGGCCAAAAGCAACCCACCAAGCAGCTCTGTCTGGCCCTCAGAACAATTTCTGGTTCATCTTCAGGTTCATAAAATAATAGAACTGTAGAGTTGGAAGGGGCCCACAGAGTCATCTAGTCCAACCCCCTGCAATGTACCCCCCGCAGCAGGAGTCCTAGCTTTCCCTTTTATTTTTTGGAGAGGGTGCACCTCCACAGGCACATACTTCCACATGTGGTGGGAATGCCCCCAAACCCAACTATTCTGGACAACAGCCATAAGAGAAATACGCAAAATAATTAAGCAACTATTAGAAATCATCCCAGAACTGGCCCTACTAAACACCTTCTGAAACAATCAGACTGCTGCATTTCTGGATCCTATTCAACTCAGTGCATAACACCTTCCAAGACAATAATGCCCACTCACATCACAAAGAACTCATAGCCCACCTACTCTCGGCAACCAGAAACATCATAACCAGACACTGGAGAGACCTGTCAGGGATAAGCATGGACCAATGGTACCAAATACTATGGAAAACAGTCTTATTAGAAAAATTAACCAATAAACTGAAACTGACACGGGGACAAATAGAAGAAGATGCCTTCACCCCGGTATGGCTCCCCTTTATCACATACACAGCCCAATAAGACAATGACAAGAATCCACCAACAGCATACGAATCAATATGGCCAACCTGATCCAAAATATCCACCCAACCCACTCACATGAAAACAAAGCTCACCACACCCCACACATCTTACTGGGTTGCCCCACCCAGTCCGGGCAGCTTCCAACATATATATATATATATAATAACAAAACATTAAACATTACAGTATTGCCTTCAGATGTCTTAGGGGTTGGATAACTTCATACCCTCCAACATTTTTCCAGTGAAAATAGGGACGTCCTAAGGAAAAGTGGGACATTCCAGGATCAAATCAGAAACTGGGATGGCTTCTCTAAATCAGGGACGCCCCTGGAAAATAGGAACACTTAGAGGGTCTGACAATAACATAACCTTATGGGTAGGAAAGAGAAGAGCTGTTTGACGAAGTGATATCTGGTCGATGTGTTGGTCAAACAAAGGCTGACCAGTGTGATGTCGATAATGCAACTGTTCCTTGATAATTCCTATCTGCTGTGAACATTAACAAGACTTTTCTGTTGTTCCAGCCTTGTGCAGATGGAATTAATTTCCTTTCATTGCTGACTACTTGATATAAGGAAATATTCTGCAGGGCACCCTGGAATATTTAAAACTATTTGCTTTTTGCAATCTTGCCTTGCATTTGGAATTTTGTCTGGTGGTGGTGGGGAAAGTTTTCTCCCTTGTAAGTCTGGGTGCTGATACTGTCCCTATTTTCTTTATGATTCCAATGACTCATTGAGGAAAGTTCCTATTCTGCGAAGGTCACCTAAAACTTTATTCAAGGACTGGAGTTTTTCCTTGTGAATATGGAACAAGAATTACCTTTCCTTTATTTAGCTATGCAAAGGCTATCTCTCCCCAATGACCTGACACAGACCCAGCCAACACCATCCATAATGAAAATCAATGGCACCAAGTCACTAAACAATTACTCCATCTTCTTTAAAAATGCACAAGTCTTCAAAAAAAGGAAAGGGAGGAAAAAAAAGATCCAGTGACTGATTAATTTGCCACTTGTCTGGGAGATTGCACAAATTGCATATTTTAAGGTGCTGCCCCCTTCTTCATGCCCTCGAAAAATGGGCCAAGATCAAAACTGCAATGGTCACCTGGATTTTGGGAGACGGCAAAGCAAGCTGCACACAGTTGCGCCTTGTATACGCAATAAGTGCAATAAGGTCTATTTTTAGACTTCATTTATTTTGGTTTCCAAAGGAGAAAACAATTGCAAAGATGTATCCTTTCCTTTTGATGGTGATGGTGAGCACACCTACATTTCTGTGGTGGGGTGTCATGAAGGAGGAGGAGGAGGAGGAGGAGGAGGAGGAGGAGGAGGAGGAGGAGTTTGGATTTGATATCCCGCTTTATCACTACCCGAAGGAGTCTCAAAGCGGCTAACATTCTCCTTTCCCTTCCTCCCCCACAACAAACACTCTGTGAGGTGAGTGGGGCTGAGAGACTAGCCCAAGGTCACCCAGCAGCTGCATGTGGAGGAGCGGAGATGCGAACCCAGTTCACCAGATTACGAGTCTACTGCTTTTAACCGCTACACCACACTGGCTCTCATGCCATTGTAGTGCTTTATGCGTCTACAGAAATGCCCATTGGTGGGAGGGGAGTGGTTGAAATGGGAACAATGCTGGAACGGCCAAATTTTGCACAGCTACTAAGCCCAGCATAGGGAGTCACTTGAATAGATATGCTTAGATTATTACGTACCAGGGAACACTTGTGCGCAGTAATTGCTGCTAATGAATGAGCTATGTGTGCAAACCAGTGTTTTCTGACTTGTGAGGCATGGTGATGCTCAGAGTCACTGCATGGAGAAGAATCTGGGGCAGAGCAAGCAGGGAAACACATTAGATACAATGCCAGTAGGTGTGGGTAGTAGCAGGCAGGGGAATGGAAAACCTCCCAAATGGAAACATGTATGGAATGTAAGAGCAATGGATGTTACACAGACAACATGGAAAGAGTGTTTCCATGTTACAACGAGAAGCTGCCCCCAAATCACATTCCTTTTACATCGGGATGTTGAGATGAGGCGGACACCTATTCAGCCATTTAGAGAGTTGTTGCAAAGTTGACCTCTCTATCCACAGATGGAGAAAAATGTTTGTGTGGGCAGGATTTCACTGATATTTTTGAATCTTCTGGTTATTTTTTTTTAAGCGGGGGGAAGTTTGAAGAGAAATCTTTACATCCTCATTGAAAGGGGGGTCCCCTGCCACTGCCAGGTGGCTGTAGTGTACAGTCCTCCCCTTCTTTTAATATTTTTCCACTGTCTGTGGCAGAACTCCTCAGAATAACTGGGTGCCAGCAACACCAGATTTAGGGTGGTGCAGGCAATTCCTCTGCACAGGGTGTTGAGTTGAGGGTGTGCAAAATCATCATCATCATCATCCAATATTTATATGGGTACCTACTGAGGAGATCCATAAAAAGTAACAGTACCAAAAGGAGTTATTGTGAAAATAAGAAACAAAATGAGGGGGAAGGGTTGCCAAATTTTGTCCTTATTCAAGGTGCCATATTACCCAAGTCCACCCCTGGTGCCAATCAGTGACTGCCGCTATTCCCTCCTGAATGTCCATCGAACAATGCTATATCAAGACATAGCAGTGCATACAATGCTTGTGGGAGGGATGGAAGTAGTCACCTCCCATGAGTTCTTTCTCCCAAGACCTCTGCTCAGAATGGGTCTACGTCTTCATTTCAAGCTACATTTCAAGCTCTATGATGCCACTTAAAGCAGTCATGGCTTCCCCAAAGAATTCTGCGAGCTCTAGTTTGCTGAGCATCGTTAAGAGCTGCAATTTCCAGAGTAACCTGGAAAGAGAAGATGATTGTTAAACCCCTCTGCAGATAGTAGCTCTGGAAGGGGAATGGGGATCTCTTAATAGTCCTCAGCACCGTTCATGAACTACAGCTCCCAGAATTCTTTGGTGAAGCTATGACAGTTTAAAAGTGGCATCATAGTGCTTTATACGTAGGGTGTCTATGTGGCCATAGTGGAGCATTCTGGGTGGGAAATTTTATTTTATTTGTTTACTTTCTATATCTATAGGCCGCCTATGATAACTGTTCTCAGCCACTGCTCACTGCAAGGAGCTCCACCACAACAGTGCATGGTTGTGTATGCATTTACAAGTTATTACCCTTTTTCCCCTTCAACCACAGCAATTTTGTGTGAGAGAATAGTTTACATGAATCTGCTCTCAGTCAACGACCGTGAGCTGATAGGGCTGTGATGATCTGTAGGCACACCTCAACGACTTCTGCTTACATATAGCTGACACAGAGGGACGCAGCCTTTCATCATCACAAGCACATTAATGACAGTCTTTCTGAACTGAGAAGTACGCCCACAAAGTGGTCACGTGGAAAAGGCAAAAAGAGAAACACTGCCCTGCTGCCTGCCAGCAATTAGCAGCCCCCCTAAAATGCCGTATCAAGTTTTGACTCCAAAATCTCTCCCTCTCTCAACCCCTTTGGCATCTTCCCAAAAATGTTGAGCTGGAAATTCAACACCTCACATTTCCCAACACACATGGACAGGCAACATCACAGAACTTGAGCATCTACCACAGTCCTTCACTGTGAGGTTTGGAGCTTTTAGGGTTAATAAGCTCAGCAGTCCACCCCGCCCACAGGGAAGATGATGTCATGCATCCGGGTACTGCTGTACAGAAGCCTATGTGATATATGGCGCACTATTGTTTTTCTGTTCATTCCAGTTTCGCTTTGAACCGGAGCGGAGATGTCTTGCGTAAGTCCGGGAGTGTCTGTGATTTATGCTTGTAAATAAAGTTTGCTTGCTTAGAACAAGCTGGACTCTGTGGAATTTATTTGCTGGCAAGAAAGTCACACATACCATTGCGCAGAAGAAGAAGTTTGGAAAACTCTGCTAAAGCACAGAAGAGGGTACACAGCAGAAGTGTTGCTGGACACCATCTCCAAGTGCTAAACTGTTTTTGAGGTTTTTCCAGTTAAAACAAAAGCTGACCTGGTTCACCGACCTGGTTGCCTCCAGATGTTGTTGGTCTACAACAGCTGTACTTTCTGGGACCGACAGGAGCTGTAGTCACATAACATCTGGACTGGATACCAGGCTAGCAAAGGCTGATCCCCAAGACGGCTAATTGCGAGTTCTCTGTAGACTGTGATGGTGATATTGTCGACAAATTTGATGACTTGAGTTTGATCTAAAGTTAGTAAATTCATGCAAATACATTCCTTGCTGTTAAGATAATCAGCGTCAGGTGAGGCAATGTAAGCAATGATTCAGTGTCTGCCAGCGGTAACAGGCAGAAGGAGAACCAACAAGCTAAATCCTGACAAGGTGGAAGATTTGTTGGCAGGTGATGTTCAGTCTGGAAATGATCAAGTTCAGTTTGGAGGTAATGATAGATTTAGCAACCATGCATCTATCAACCTGCCCGTTTGGGTCATGGTGCAATGGCTACTGAGCTCCATCCATAGGGAAGAAGCTCATCTGGTACCAATCCTGTTGTCCTTTCAATGCCAGGTAGAGGCATTCTTATTTGCCAAGACATTTCAGCATCTCCTATCACTGATTTTGGTTATAACTTGAACGTGCTGGTTTTCTGGCTGCTGTTTCTGTGCTTTTACCTTTCTTAAAAGACGTGGGTTTTTTATATATAAAAAAGGAATGTAATGTTCTGTGTCATGTATACCTCCCTGGGGGGTCTTATAATATATGTACCAAGCATTTATACCCTGTTGGAAAGACTCCCAGGGTGGCTTACATCTCAATAAAAATAACACAATCCTTGCCCTCGGGATTATAATCTAAAAAAGACCTGTCACAAAAAGGAGAAGAGGGATGGAGAAGGAAGTTTTACTTAGCTTCATAAAATATGGGAAATTCCCAAAGATGTTGTGATTTCTGGTTCTCAAAGGTTATGGGGAACAAATTCAATGATATTCAAGCTTTCCATGCATGCAGGAACCCTAGACCAGGCTTCCTCAAACTCGGCCCTCCAGATGTTTTGAGACTACAATTCCCATCATCCCTGACCACTGGTCCTGCTAGCTAGGGATCATGGGAGTTGTAGGCCAAAAACATCTGGAGGGCCAAGTTTGAGGAAGCCTGCCCTAGACCAAAGCTCTGTGGCTGCTAAATACTTTTCACCAGTGCTGGTTCAATTGTGTTAAAGGGACATTATGCCACAGGTGTCATGTTGGAATGGCTTCTAAAATTGCAGAATATGGCACCTTTGGAGGGGAAAAACCTGATTTGGAATCCTAGCAATTTCTACTCAAAGTATATTCCATGGGGCTTACTTCCAGGTAGATGGGTTCAGGATTGCAATCTTGTTTTAGAAATAAAAGTGAATGGTCATACTTCTTGGTATTGTGCAGCCCTGCATAACCTGTTACTCAAAAAGAATAATGGAGATGCCAAGTCATGTATTGTGACTCACCAAGGGGTCCGAAAATACCTTCCACCCCCATTTTTTCCTATCTCAGGAAGGCAGCTCACCCAGTAAGTTTATAAACTTCTTGATGAGCCTCAGTCCTATACTTTACTATACAGAATCATTAATTTTATCTAATATCCTAACTCATTCCCACACAATTCCAACACACTTAACCAAACTTTAGATCTACAGTATAGCTTTTCTTCCAAATTATATCTAATTTTCAATCATACAATAGTTTTTAAAATATAATTTAAATTTCTTCCACTCTTCTTCCACCGCATCGTCCCTCTGGTCACGAAGTTTCCCGGTCATCTCGGTGAGCTCCATATAGTCCATCATTTTCATCTGCCAAACCTGGAGGTATTCTACCGGGTTTTGCTGCGCGCACATGCGCAAAAGCTGTCCTCTGGTTGCGAAAACCTCGGGATCTTGCCAGACCTCTGGAACTGATCTGGCCCGCAACCAGAGGTACCACTGTAAACAACTATCTGACTTTTAGAAGACATCTGAAGGCAGCCCTGTTTAGGGAAGTTTTAAATGTTTGATGTTTTATTGTATTTTTAATATTTTGTTGGATGCCGCCCAGAGTGGCTCGGGAAACCCAGCCAGATGGGGGGTATAATTTTTATTATTATTATTATTATTATTATTATTATTATTATTATTATTACATAGTGGTATCCTAGCTGGCAGAACCATATACTAATATAATTGTAGAGTTGGACGGTACCACAAAGCTCATCCAGTCCAGCCCCCTTGTAATGCAGGAATCTTTTGCCCAACGTGGGGCTCGAGCCCACAACCCTGATATTAAGTTATCCCAGCCACCCTCCTCCCCACTACCAAACAATGCATTTTGAGAGTGAAACAAGGGCAGAGATGAGCTGGCCTGGATTCTCCTGAATCATGAGCTGGTCTTGCTGCTGTCAGGTAACAGCATTTGGCCTGATCCATACCTGATCGATGTGCAATGTGGAGCCAGTGTGGGGATCAGACCCAGCCTTCCTCTCTCCCTGCCTACCATTGCGAGCGGCAGAGATTCCATCTCAAAACGCTGCCAGCAGGGGCCATGGGTTCAGATTGCTCCCTAATTCACATTGCACAAGAGAAAGGAAGACCATCTGTAACATGCATGTAGGCCAAAAAACAGCAAGAAAGCACCAGAAGTTATATTTTGAAAATGTTAGACAAGAGGAGAAAATGTTCTGTGCTCTTTTTTCTTGACATTACTACAAATTATGCACCGTACCTATTTTCAGCATGGAACTCTTGGGTCACATAGTCAGTGTTGTACCAAGACAGAATCCTGTTTAAATTCTTTGTTTGCATGACCTGCTGCAGTGTCAAGTTCTTTCCTAGTGGCAAAACATCAATATGGGATTATAGGCATTATCTCAGAAGCCAAAGATCATAATCAATACAACTGGGCAGACAGAGGCAGAGAAATTAAATGAGACAGAGGTGTAAAAAATAAGTTTTTAAATGCAAAAATGGGGAATTGTTTGGGCTCAGGCAGTCTAAAAGAAGTTCCCCATTGGCTGTAAAAACCATTGCATTTAACTACAAATAAAATGGGTAGGGTGGTTAGGATTGTTTTAGGATACAGCACCCTAATCACCAGTTGTGAATTAGACTTTTTCAGGGGGAAAGCTGCCAGAACCCTGATGCATACCTCCTTCGTAACTTATAGGCAACACATATACATTTTACCTAGGCATATGTACCTCAATATTTAATAATCTTTGTACAAGATGTGCCTCATTATGAACTGTTTGTTAGCCACCTTGGACATCAAAGATGTAAAGGAGAGTTGTTTGTTTGTTGTTAATAATACAGCATTTCATATTTTGTTAAACCAAAGGAACTCTTGGTGTGAGCACAACCATAGTGTGAACTGATCTGTGCATGGGATTTTTATCTGCTACTGAGAACATCTTGTCTTGCATTTACCGTGATAAACCGCAGCCATGGAACAGAGAATGCATCCATGCAGAAGAGAAGCAGAGATGGGCAGAGATAGGGGAAGGGGAAGAAAGAGGAGAGAAAGGGCAGTGCAGATGTGCAAGTCAGTGACACTGCGTGGCTTGTGCTTGTATGCTGTATACTGGAAAACATCCTGTTCTGTGTTTCCCATCTCCAGTTTTCCAAGTGCAAGTATTTGCTCTTAAAGCACCGGACAAACAAAGAGTAGAGTTAAGCATATTTAATAATAATAATAATAATAATAATAATAATAATAATAATAATTTAAAAAAACAGCCTCTCCCTGCAATGTGCAGCCTCAAGGGAGTTTTGAATCTGTTCCAAAGCACAACATCATTGCTTTTCTCTATGTCATGTTGCACATGGGGGGGTCATCACTGGAGGGTCTCCGCTAGGTGGCCCTACTAATGAGGTATACTGAACAGAAACTGCAAAGAGAGGCTTCTTAGTAGTAGTATGTGGTGTTTATGATTTAAACCACAATGCGTGAGTTCAAAGAAGACAGACAGGTCTTGAACCAGCAAGCCTGCCTGGGAGAGAAGAGTGGGCAAAAGAGCCTCTTTCCTCTCCCATCCAGGTACTTTATTGAAACAGAAAACCCGCCTTACAAGATTCAAATCAGCCAATCACAACCTTCCAGCACAGCCCCCAAAAAACCCATGTGGGCATGAGGAGAACAAAGACTCTGAACTTTGCAGAACTGTTTAAGCTAGTAACTAACTTCTCTAGCTACAGGTCATTAGCATTCCAAGATCAGGTAGAAGAAAGACAGGACATAAGATTGATAGTAGGAAGTGAAGAACAAGCATCCTGGCCATATTGACACTTCCCAGGCCTCCAGGATGTTAGCAGATATACTTCAAAGGGACAAGAGGGACAGATGCTCTGAGGTTATCAAAGAGACACTTCTTTGACGTGACTCTGTGCTTCCCAATGATGGAAGTTTAAGGAACACAGCCAAAATAACATAGCCAATTTCAGGTCATGTAGGATTGCTCATAAGAAATTATATTTTGCACACCAGACCAGCAGGGAACTCTGCACTCAAGCACAACCTCAGGGGTATCGGAATGTCTAGCTCAACCTGCACAATGTCTTTAGACAATGTATTATTTCTTATTTAACCCTGCATGAACACCACAGTAGTAGTAGTAGTAATAATAATAATAATAATAATAATAATAATAATAATTTACTACTTATACCCTACCCATCTGGCCAGGCCTCCCCAGCCACCTGGGGATAAAACATCAAACATTTAAATCTTCCTTAAACAGGGCTGCCTTCAGGTGCCTTCTAAAAGTCAGGTAGTTGTTTATTTCCTTGACATCTGATGGGAGGGCATTCCACAGGGCGGGCGCCACCACCGAGAAGGCCCTCTGCCTGGTTCCCTGTAACTTCACTTCTCGCAGGGAGGGAACCACCAGAAGGCCTCGGAGCTGGACCTCAGTGTCCGGGCTGAATGATGGGGGTGGAGATGCTCCTTCAGGTATACTGGGCCATTTAGGGCTTTCAAGGTCAGCACCAACACTTTGAATGGTGCTCCGAAACATACTGGGAGCCGATGTAGGTCTTTCAAGACTGATGTTATGATGTATGAAAACCACATGGATTTTTTCCCTGATTTCCCCCTTCTGCTGCCCCAGCCATGATACCTCTCAACCTGTTTTCGATGCCCCCCAATGCCTTGGAGCTGATTGTTTTGGGGCACAGGTGACTCACCAAAAATTACCTCTCCTGTTAGTGGAGGTTTTTGTCAAATCCGATACCTTTGGATAGCGCAAGGGGACCAAGGGTTGAAGTTTTGCACAATATAACAGTCTTGCTAGGTTTTCAGCTTGTTTGGTTTGTTTACAGACATGCATAGAAAGGGTTTATGCCCCTCTAGAGAGGCAGGAAGCAGCTAAATTCCATTTTCAAGCATGTACTGCCTAGTCTAGACTTTGTCAATGTGATACGCACCATCTGTTTTTGGGCTACAATTCCGATCTGCCATTGCAGACCAAGAATAACTGCATAGCCAATGAAATTCCTTCATGGTGTCCACACATCTCCAGTTAACAAACTGAATGCCTGGAGTGACAAACTCTCACTCGACGACCTCTGCCTTCTGTAAATTGCTTATTATGCTTGCTTTATTCTAGAGAGCCACTCTTCATTTTAACAGAGTAACAGGTGAAATTGGTTAAAACCAATAGCACCATACACAAATAAGGGGGCTGCCTGGCACACACACACACACACACGATCACATTGAATAATTTATGTGCCTCAAAGGGCCTTTATTTCCCTTGCTTGGAATTATATTTTCGTACCCAGGGAGATTACAGCCATATTGTATCTATGCAACGCTTTGGGATTACAGTCTAAATCATACAGGGGTAACTGTGTTCAAATTGTCACGATCCATCATACTAATGTACAGGCCTACTGTGTAATGGCATTGTCGGAGTAATCCAATAAAATAAGTAGGTTCTAGAACTGAAACCAGGGCATGGCAGCTTTTGAATCAGTTTAGGAGTATTTATTGTGTACATGCTGAGGGGCTTTGTGAGTTTGCCGCCATTCAAAGGCTACGCACGGCTATTCCAGAGGGAGGTATAGGGCCTGATAAAGGGAATGAGAACTGGTTATGTAGAGAGAGGAAGGGAGGTGAAATTTGCAAGAGGGAATAGAGAACGTTCAAGAGACACATGCAGCCAATACTTTGGCTAGTAAATTCCAGGGTGCACGGCTTTCCCCCCACCCCAAGCCTTCAGCAGGCTAAGTGGGAACATTTCTCTTTCTCCCCCCAGTCTGTTCCCCTCCACTTGTTGTCCTCATTGAAGGAAAGGCAGAATAATTCAATTAAGTTTGCATTTAAAGGTGACCTTACCTAATTCACTTCTCCAAAATAGCACCTGAACCAAAACTCAGCCACCCTTTTGAAATTTGCGCTTGTCTGAATTTTGCAATGTAGTTCTCCAGCGAATAATGTGTGCATAAAAATGCATGCAAATAATGTAAAAAACAACCCCCCTGCCCCAATTAATAGCATCCAATCTGTCATAGTATTTAAGTATGTGTGTTTGTGTGTCTTCAATAGGGCTTAGGAAACACCTTTTCCCACCTATTCTCGCAGAAGGTGTTGCGTTTATCAATCTAGCTGATTGACTACTGATTATATTTTGGCCACAACTGGCAGGTAGCGCAGGCATATGAGGAAATATTATAGGCTACTTTGGTAAGCACCCTGAGGTACATGGGGGGGGGGGGGTTGAAAGGTTTTTGTCCCCAAATACACTAACCTAAGTTGTTCTCTGTATACAATTACATCTATTAATATAACATTTTCAAATACAAGAAGAGCCTTATTGGGCAATGGCAGCACTGGGGCAAGCTTTGTGGGGGCCAGAAGTCCAGGGCTCTCACTCAGAAAATGAGCAGGAGGTCCCCTAAACAACAGGCTAAATTGCCACATTCTTTGTTATACAAGTAAACTAATACAGTACTCTCATCCAAGGGGTTCCCCCACCATTTGGCCATGAAAGTCCAGTGTCTACAATCATCTAACTCAGTGTTTCCCAAACTTGGGTCTCCAGCTGTTTTTGGACTACAATCCCTGACCACTACTCTTGCTAGCTAGGGATGATGGGAGTTGTAGTCCAAAAACAGCTTGGAGACCCTAGTTTGGGAAACACTGACCCAACGGCACCACTGCTGCTGCATCAAAGCAAGGGTCCATTTACTTCAATGTAAAAGGTAAAGGGACCCCTGACCATTAGGTCCAGTCGCAGACGACTCTGGGGTTGCGGCGCTCATCTCGCTTTACTGGCTGAGGGAGCCAGCGTACAGCTTCTGGGTCATGTGGCCAGCATGACAAAGCCGCTTCTGGCAAACCAGAGCAGCGCACGGAAACGCCGTTTACCTTCCCGCCGGAGTGGTACCTATTTATCTACTTGCACTTTGATGTGCTTTCAAACTGCTAGGTGGGCAGGAGCTGGAACTGAGCAACGGGAGCTTACCCCGTCGCGGGGATTCGAACTGCCGACCTTCTAATCAGCAAGCCCTAGGCTCTGTGGTTTAGACAATGTACTGTTACCCAAAAGAAACATGAGTCCTGCTGGATGAGACCAAAGACCCATCGAATGTAGCTTTCAGGATGCTGTCAGCGGTTCTCAGCTGGTTGCCAAGGAAAGTATAAAGACAAGGAAAAGTTTATTACAGTCCTTTTTTTATTTCAATCTTTAATGGCGTCGTAAATGAATCTCCACACACACACACCCCACCTCTCCCACTTCCTCATTTGTCACTTCTACGGGTGCTGTTACGTGCCCTCTGTCTTCAATTTCTCTTTGCTCTCCTACTTTTATGGCTCGCTGGTTTCTGGGAGAGTCTGGGATGCTTTCTAATGACAACGTGTTAGCTGGGTGTTGTTCTGGCTGTCCCGTTATTTCCCAACTCCCCCCCCCTCATCTGCCTCTGAGCTGCTACCAGGCAGAGGGCCTCCTCGGTAGTGGCGCCTGCCCTGTTGAACACCCTCCCAGCAGATGTCAAGGCAATAAGCAACTATCTTACTTTTAGAAGACATCTGAAGGCAGCCCTGTTTAGGGAAGTTTTTAATGTTTAATGCTGTATTGTGTTTTTAATATTTGGTTGGGAGCTGCCCAGAGTGGCTGGGGAAACCCAGCCAGATGGGGGGGTATAAATATTATTATTATTATTATTATTATTATTATTATTATTATTATTATTGATATACCTCCCTCAAACCCTTGTTTTCCTCTTCCCTGGAAGGATAAGGCTGGGGAGGTGGTCTCCACCATTCCTCCTATGCCCAGTCCCTGACACTCCCATCCTGTTTTCATAGTGGTCTGTCCAATGCCTATGGAATACTTGTGAGCAGGACCTGAGTGCAATCAACTGGCATTCAGAGGCATACTGCCTCCCACGGTGGAGACAGAACATAGTCATTGTAGTTAATATCCTCCATAAAACTGCATGCTCCTACACTATGTTGCACGGGGGCAAATTAAGGCTGCCAGCAAGGGGCAGAGAGATACCTCCTGAGGAGCTCCAGACGGGGAGCGGAGGCCATTGTCCTGCCCAGTGTTTGTTCCCTGACATTTAGTATTCAGCGGTCTATTGCCTGCACCAGAATCCACAACTTCCAGTCCAAGATTGATGACTGATACCATTTTTAAATGTTCCAGATAGTCTTCAAGGAATCTCATTTTCTCTTAGGAAAGTAGATGCATTGCATTCCTCTCTTTCTTTTGAATTTTGAATCAATCACAAAAGCATTTCTTTTCTCTTCTCCCTCCCCCCCTCCCCACATTGCCACCCTTTCTCCCGAGTTCCTGCTTGGCCAGAATAGATTGATCTGTCACCTGCCAATTTGTCACACTTGTGCAGCCTGCTTGTGTCAGTCAGTGCCAGAGGACGGCCACTTCATCACTGCCAATGGCATGTTGTCATTAAGACCAGGCGATCACACGTTCGGAGCCTCGCTGATCCAAAACTTGGATCAATTCAACCGGCAATACTGAACGTAGATGGAGACAAAATGGGAACCATCCTTTTCTACCTAGAAAAGTTATTTTTGCTGCAATATTCTGTGCATATGCTTTTTGTCATTAGGTGGCTGGCTTCCAAGTGAGATGTTTTCTTAAAATTTAATGCGTTCCTGAAATAACAAAGTGAGGGGGCAGAGGCGACAGCACCAGCTGTTTCCCAAGAAATCAGTCATTTTCCTATTCTGTTCTGGGAAATTCTGGTATACCTTAGAAATGTATTGGGAGCAGCGGCGGAGGAAGCATACCGGGGGTGGCATACCCAGGGGAGGGGCAAGCCACTCATAGGGGCAGGGCACATCGCGGGGCCTCTGAAGTCTGCCTGCCTCCTCCCACTCAGCCGCTCTACAACTGGGGGGGGGAGGCAGCGGGAAGACCGTTTGGGCAGAGCAAAGCCTGTGCATGCCCAAGCCACCTGCATTTCTCCCAGGAGAGACGTGTGGCTCGGGTCACGCTGCAGTGAGTGCCGCCGGGCATTTTGTCACCCCCCTCCACAGTGACACTTGGGGCGGACCGCCCACACCCCCTTCCTCCGCCACTGATTGGGAGTTCCTCAAGGACATATGGCAGCACTGCAATTTCTTTTTAACTTTGTAAACTTCTCCGGGTCAGGCTCCTTCACCCTTGTATTCTGTATACACCCTGATAACATTACATCAGTAATGAAAACAGCCTCTCCCTGCAATGTGCAGACTCAAGGGAGTTTTGAATCTGTTCCAAAGCACAACATCCTTGCTTTTCTCTATATCATGTTGCACATGGGGGGGGGTCATCACTGGAGGGTCTTCTCTAGGTGGCCCTACTAATGAGGTATAGTGAACAGAAACTGCAGAGAGAGGCTTCTTAGTAGTAGTAGTAGTAGTAATAATAATAATAATAATAATAATAATAATATATAATAATAATACTACGTATACCCTGTCCATCTGGCCAGGCCTCGCCAGCCACCTGGGTGGCTCTCAACAGAATATTAAAAACACAATAAAACATTAAATATTAAAAACTTCCTCAAACAGGGCTGTCTTCAGATGTTTTCTAAAAATCAGGTAGTTGTTCATTTCCTTGACATCTGATGGGAGGCCGTTCCACAGGGTGGGCACCACCACAGAGAAAGCCCTCTGCCTGGTTCCCTGTAACCTCATTTCTTGCAGTGAGGAAACTGCCAGAAGAGCCCTTGGAGCTGGACCTCAGTGTCCGGGCTGAATGATGGGGGTGGAGATGCTCCTTCAGGTATACAGGACCGAGGCCATTTAGGGCTTTAAAGGTCAGCACCAACATTTTGAATTGTGCTCGGAAATGTACTGGGAGCCAATGTAGAACTTTCAGGACTGGTGTTGTATGGTCTCACCTTGCCTATGGAATCTCCCACCCCACAAAAGAGGTTAATCTGGCATCAATATATTCCAGGTGAATACCTTTTTATCTTCCCAGACATTTTAAAAAGCAAATGTTGTTGTTGTTGTTGTTGTTGTTGTTGTTGTTGTTGTTAAAGCAAGGTGGTTTTGATCTTCAATGGAGAAGGCAGCTCTTTGAACACAACCCTTTTAATGCACACAATTGTCACTTCCATTTGAATCAACTGGCAAGATTTTGTATCTTGCTGAGCTTTGATTTAGTGATTATTTAGGTCCCACTACTTTAAGCAAGGGGACACAACTCTTCACCTCTCTTATTCTACGGCAGGTCTAGATGTCACTGGATTACAATGTCCACCATCCCTGATTATTAGCCAAGCTGGCTAGGGCTGATGAGAATTTGGAATCCAACAATATCTGTACGGCCATAATTTCTCTGCTGCTTTCCTAATGGTAAATATTTTTTGAGAACTTAGCTAAGTTTATAATGATCACCCCTAGCTTTTGGTGAATCCAAGGATAGTTCGGTGGCATATAACCACATCTGAGGAAACAAGGGATGGAATATCTGAAGCCAACAACATTTTGCAAGCTTCCCATATGCTTCTGGTTGGCCACTGTGAGAACATTAATAATGATAATAATAATAATAATAATAATAATAATAATAATAATAATAATAATTTATTTGTACCCGCCCATCTGGCTGGGTCTCCCCAGCCACTCTGGGCGGCTTCCACCAAACATTAAAATACATTTAAAATATCACAGTTTAAAAACTTCCCTAAACAGGGCTGCCTTCAGGTATTTTCTGAATGTCAGGTAGTTGTTTATTCCCTTGACCTTCTGATGGGAGGGCGTTCCACAGGGCGGGCGCCACTACCGAGAAGGCCCTCTGCCTGGTTCCCTGTAGTTTTGCTTCTCGCAGTGAGGGAACCGACAGAAGGCCCTCGGCGCTGGATCTCAGTGTCCGGGCTGAATGATGGGGGTGGAGACGCTCCTTCAGGTATACAGGACCGAGGCCGTTTAGGGCTTTAAAGGTCAGCACCAACACTTTGAATTGTGCTCGGAAACGTACTGGGAGCCAATGTAGATCTCTCAGGACCGGTGTTATGTGGTCCCGGCGGCCACTCCCAGTCACCAGTCTAGCTGCCGCATTCTGGATTAATTGCAGTTTCCTGGGTCACCTTCAAAGGTAGCCCCACATAGAGCGCATTGCAGTAGTCCAAGCGGGAGATAACCAGAGCATGCACCACTCTGGTGAGACAGTCTGCGGGCAGGTAGGGTCTCAGCCTGCGTACCAGATGGAGCTGGTAGACAGCCGCCCTGGACACAGAATTAACCTGTGCCTCCATGGACAGCTGTGAGTCCAAAATGACTCCCAGGCTGCGCACCTGGTCCTTCAGGGGCACAGTTACCCCATCCAGGAGGGTCTTATTATGTTCTTATGACTCTGAGGCTATTGCCCTAATTAGAAAGCATTAAATGATGACCCACATTCTCATTTTATTCCAAGGTCCATTTCCCAAGCTCTTGCATGTGTGTTCTTTTGATGTTGGAAAAAAACATAACCAATCTGTATGTTCAAAAATGACAATCCGTTATGCCACTAACTGCCGAGCCCAGAAACCCTGCTGAGTTTCTCATTAAAACCCTCTAAATCAAAGCTGGCTCTTTGCCTGAAATTTGAACAGGAGGTGAGAAGCAAGCATTGCAGAACTCTCTTTGCCTACGGAAAGATGACATTTCTTCTGTGTGTGGCACAACTTGCACACAGTTATAGCAAGCTAAACTCATCTCCCTAATGTAATCAAAGGCCATGAAGAATAATGAAGGTTTTGGGATCCTTTCCAACATAGCATCCTTGTGATAGGATGCTGATCAATAACTAGTTTTATGTGAGGACACAACTTTGAGAAGGGAATGGAAGGTGGTTGCCCAAGTCCCTGCCCATTTCCCCAACTGGACTTCCAACAAGTTCTATTGCCACATCTCTCTCTCTCTCTCTCTCACCAGCATTTACAGAAAGCCCCAAAGCAGGGCTTGCAGAACGCTCAAACATTCCTTTGCATTGCTGACTTGAAATGAAACTGGCCAATGCAAATGATCCTATATGGGGGGGGGGGCTGAGACAGATTTTAGTTTTATTTATTTGCTTGCATTGTCTGGTGTCATTGTGACACGAGGTGAAAGACAGATGAGAGGCCCAACTCACATCTCAAAATACTCCCTGAGGGTAGGGGAGGTTCCCCACCTCTACTCTCCTATCTTTTGAATGGGTACCTGGGTTTGTGGTCCTTCTCAGTTGCAGGTATTTTTCAAAAGACATACACTCCAACATTTATTTGATGAAAATAGGGTCATCATACCCCACCCACCTGACTGGGTTGCCCCAGCCACTCTGGGCAGCTTCCAACACACACACACACACACACACACACACATATATATATAAAACATTAAACACCAAAAACTTCCCTCCACAGGGCTGCCTTCAAATGTCTTCTAAAAGTTGTTTAGTTACCTATCTCCTTGGCTCGGGGGTCGCATAACTCCATACCCTCCAACAATTCTCCGATGAAAATAGGGACGCCCTAAGGAAAAGCAGGACATTCCGGGATAAAAACAGAAACTGGGACATCTTCTGTAAATGTGGGACTGTCCCTGCAAAACAGGAACACTTGGAAGGTCTGAAAATATTGTTTTGTAGTTATCGTCTTAATAAAACTGTTCCCCCCGATGCAATTTCCGAGGGCCAAATCCCAGATAGGTCTGGGGAAACCCGGATGTTTGGCAATCCTAGATAAGCGTTCCTTAGCAAGATACAGACTGTTTTCTGGGGAGGGACAGACTCGTCCCCAGCCCCTTAAAGTGCATGGGCCAGTGCATGGAATGCCAGCAGATCACAGACTAAGTGTAAGCAAGAAGTTTTATGTGCTTGTAGTTAGAGCTGAGAAGAAATGTTGTGACTTGATTTTTCCAGTGATTGCCCTAAATCCAGCATAGGCTAATACATTGCCAAAATCATAGCTGGAAGAATCTTGTAGGACAACTAATCCAACTCCCTGCATGATGCCAGAAAATCAATGGCCTTAAGTGCAGTCACTGGGTGTGGTGTGTTTTGCCACGGAATTGCTTTGCATATGTATTGATTTGCGCCGAGTCCTGCTCGCGGTACCAAACAGGGTGCTCTTCGTGGGAACAAAGTTATTAAGAATCATGTTCATGCTACAGGTGGGTAGCCGTGTTGGTCTGCCATAGTCAAAGCAAAATCGAAAATTCTTTCCAGTAGCACCTTAGAGACCAACTGAGTTTGTTCTTGGTATGAGCTTTCGTGTGCATGCACACTTCTTCAGATACACTGAAACAGAAGTCACCAGATCCTTAAATATAGTGAGGGAGTGGGGAGGGGTATTGCTCAGAAGGGTGGTGGGAATGGGTGATCAGCTGATAGGTGTAGAAAACCTGTTGACGACTCTTAATGGCTGTAATTAGTCTTGCAGGGAAAGGCAAGTGGTGAGATGGCTAAAGATAGCTTTGTTATGTATAATGAGATAAGAATCCAATGTCTTTGTTCAGACCAGGTTTCTCCGTGGTTTTAAGTTTGGTGATTAGTTGTAATTCAGCCACTTCTCTTTCCAGTCTATTTCTGAAATTCCTTTGTATTAAGACAGCTACTTTGAGATCTTTTATAGAATGTCCTGGGAGATTGAAGTGTTCTCCTACTGGTTTCTCTGTCTTGTGATTCCTGATATCAGATTTATGTCCATTTATCCTTTGGCGTAGGGTTTGGCCTGTTTGTCCAATATAGAGAGCTGAAGGGCACTGTTGGCATTTGATGGCATACACAATGTTGGAAGATGAGCAATTAAATAGTCCTGAGATGGTATGTTTGATGTTGTTGGGCCAGTAATGGTGTTGTCCGGGTTTATGTGGCAGCAAAGTTGGCATCTGGGTTTATTGCAGGCTCTGGTACCAGTGTCCATGTTGAGTCCTGTTGTAGTATTATTGTGGGTGAGGAGCTGTTTGAGATTGGGTGGCTGTCTGTAGGCGATGTAGGGTCTTCCTCCCAGAGCTTGAGAAAGAGAACTGTCATTGTCTAGGAGAGGTTGTAGATCTCTGATGATGTGTTGTACTGTTTTAATTTGGGAGTTGTATGTGATTACTAGTGGTGTTCTGTTATTTTCTTTTTTGGGTCTGTCTTGCAGCAAGTTCTCTCTGGGTATCAGTCTGGCTCTGTTGATCTGTTGTTTAACTTCATCAGGTGGATATTTTAGTTCTAAAAAGGTTTGCTGTAGATCTCTTAGGTGAGAGTCTCTGTCTGTAGAGTTGGAACAGATGCGGCTGTAACGTAGGGCCTGGCTATATACTATGGATTGTTTGGTGTGTTTGGGATGGTAGCTAGAAGCATGTAGATATGTTTGTCGGTCAGTTGGTTTACGGTATAAGGTGGTGTCTATGTGTCCATCCTGTATTTTTATAGTAGTGTCCAAAAAGTGTATTTCTTGCATAGATTGGTTCATTGTTAGGTTGATGGTGGGGTGAAAGTCATTGAATGTCTGGTGGAAGGTGTCCAGGGTCTGTTGGCCATGTGTCCAGATAATAAAAATATCGTCAATGTAACGCAGGTACAAGAGAGGTTTGAGTGGGTAGGAGTTTAGGAAACGTTGTTCTAAATCTGCCATGAAGATGTTGGCATACTGTGGGGCCATGCGGGTGCCCATTGCTGTGCCGCTGATCTGAAGGAACAGATCCTCACCAAATTTGAAGTTGTTGTGGGTAAGGACAAAATGACAGAGTTTGGTAGCAAAGTCCGCTGTGGTTTTATCTGAAATGGTGTTCCTTATAGCTTGTAAACCATCGTTGTGTGGGATGTTGGTATACAGAGATTCCACATCCATAGTGACTAGAATAGTATTGTTAGGAAGGTTATTCAAAGATTGTATTTTTCTCAGAAAATCTGTGGTGTCACGTACGTAGCTGGGAGCACTGATGGCATATGGTTTCAGAACAGAGTCCATATAACCGGAAACCCCCACTGTAATGGTGCCAATACCTGAGATGATGGGGCGTCCTGGATTTCCTGGTTTGTGTATTTTGGGTAGAAGATAGAAAGTTCCTGGTCGAGGTTCTGCTGGTGTGTTCCTGAGGATCTGTTCTTGGATGTGTGGGGGTAGCTCCTTAACAATCTTGTTCAGTTCTTTTTTGTATTCTTCTGTGGGGTCTGAGTCCAATTTTATGTAAAAGGTGGTATTGGAAAGTTGTCTGTGAGCCTCCTGGATGTAATCAGTTTTGTTCATGATGACGACAGCTCCACCCTTGTCCGCCTCTTTAATTATAATGTCTGGGTTGTTCCTGAGATTATCTATGGCTCTCCTTTCAGCATGGTTTAGATT
This sequence comes from Lacerta viridis, assembly GCA_900245905.1. Lineage (NCBI taxonomy): Eukaryota > Metazoa > Chordata > Lepidosauria > Squamata > Lacertidae > Lacerta > Lacerta viridis. The sequence goes on along the minus strand of OFHU01000427.1, from coordinate 146,204 downwards.
TTGTTGTAAGCGATGGTGTTTTCTGGTCACATCCGTTTGGATTCTGCGGCGGAAGCAATCAATGTACAGATCTAGTGTGGTATTGCGTCCATCAGGAGGGGTCCATGTGGAGTCCCTTTTTGTGTAACATTTTTTCGGTGGTGGTTGGTGGTCAATGTTCTGTTCATTAATGTGTTTGGAGGGTGGTGGATGTTCCCCAGTAGGTTGAGAGATGTTGTGTTGTGAAGATGTTGTTTGTTCTTTGTCTTGTTCTTGTGTGTGTTGGAAGTACTCCTTCAGGCGTAAACGGCGGAAAAATGCTTCCAAGTCCCCATAGAACTGAATCATCTGTGGGGATTTGGCAGGGCAGAATGATAGTCCACGTGAAAGGATAGATTCCTCAGCTGGGCTGAGAGTTTGCTGTGAGAGATTGACGATATTGTTGATCTTGTTGTTTTGATTGGTAGCCTGTAGGTTGGAAAGGTTAGAAAGTTTTTTGTTTTTCTGTTTTTTCAGTAACTCCAGTTGAGAGTGATAAATGGTTTGCTTTTCCTTGTGGAACTCCTGCCAAGCTGGGTGGATCCTAATAGAGTTGTCCAGTACAGAGAGTTCCTCCTTTATTATCTTCTGTTTGGAGTACAGAACGCTGATCAGATGTTTGAGCAGCTTCTTGGAGAGAGTGTGGCACAGTTTCTTGGAATATTCAGTAGGATAAGTTGATTGTAGAGGGTTCTTAATTCTAAGACCCTTGGGTATGATGTCCAGGTTTTTGCATTTGGTTAGAAAGGAGATGTCTGTCTGTACCTGTGCCAGTTTCTTTGTGAGATTTATGGACTTCCATTTCATGCGGCTCAATGTGGTGCCTTCCATAGTTCCAGTTACAGGTGGGTAGCCGTGTTGGTCTGCCATAGTCAAAACAAAATCGAAAATTCTTTCCAGTAGCACCTTAGAGACCAACTAAGTTTGTTCTTGGTATGAGCTTTCGTGTGCATGCACACTTCTTCAGATACACTGAAACAGAAGTCACCAGATCCTTAAATATAGTGAGGGAGTGGGGAGGGGTATTGCTCAGAAGGGTGGTGGGAATGGGTGATCAGCTGATAGGTGTAGAAAACCTGTTGACGACTCTTAATGGCTGTAATTAGTCTTGCAGGGAAAGGCAAGTGGTGAGATGGCTAAAGATAGCTTTGTTATGTATAATGAGATAAGAATCCAATGTCTTTGTTCAGACCAGGTTTCTCCGTGGTTTTAAGTTTGGTGATTAGTTGCAATTCAGCCACTTCTCTTTCCAGTCTATTTCTGAAATTCCTTTGTATTAAGACAGCTACTTTGAGATCTTGTATAGAATGTCCTGGGAGATTGAAGTGTTCTCCTACTGGTTTCTCTGTCTTGTGATTCCTGATATCAGATTTATGTCCATTTATCCTTTGGCGTAGGGTTTGGCCTGTTTGTCCAATATAGAGAGCTGAAGGGCACTGTTGGCATTTGATTGCATACACAATGTTGGAAGATGAGCAATTAAATAGTCCTGAGATGGTATGTTTGATGTTGTTGGGACCAGTAATGGTGTTGTCCGGGTTTATGTGGCAGCAAAGTTGGCATCTGGGTTTATTGCAGGCTCTGGTACCAGTGTCCATGTTGAGTCCTGTTGTAGTATTATTGTGGGTGAGGAGCTGTTTGAGATTGGGTGGCTGTCTGTAGGCGATGTAGGGTCTTCCTCCCAGAGCTTGAGAAAGAGAACTGTCATTGTCTAGGAGAGGTTGTAGATCTCTGATGATGTGTTGTACTGTTTTAATTTGGGAGTTGTATGTGATTACTAGTGGTGTTCTGTTATTTTCTTTTTTGGGTCTGTCTTGCAGCAAGTTCTCTCTGGGTATCAGTCTGGCTCTGTTGATCTGTTGTTTAACTTCATCAGGTGGATATTTTAGTTCTGCCACATAAACCCGGACAACACCATTACTGGTCCCAACAACATCAAACATACCATCTCAGGACTATTTAATTGCTCATCTTCCAACATTGTGTATGCAATCAAATGCCAACAGTGCCCTTCAGCTCTCTATATTGGACAAACAGGCCAAACCCTACGCCAAAGGATAAATGGACATAAATCTGATATCAGGAATCACAAGACAGAGAAACCAGTAGGAGAACACTTCAATCTCCCAGGACATTCTATAAAAGATCTCAAAGTAGCTGTCTTAATACAAAGGAATTTCAGAAATAGACTGGAAAGAGAAGTGGCTGAATTACAACTAATCACCAAACTTAAAACCACGGAGAAACCTGGTCTGAACAAAGACATTGGATTCTTATCTCATTATACATAACAAAGCTATCTTTAGCCATCTCACCACTTGCCTTTCCCTGCAAGACTAATTACAGCCATTAAGAGTCGTCAACAGGTTTTCTACACCTATCAGCTGATCACCCATTCCCACCACCCTTCTGAGCAATACCCCTCCCCACTCCCTCACTATATTTAAGGATCTGGTGACTTCTGTTTCAGTGTATCTGAAGAAGTGTGCATGCACACGAAAGCTCATACCAAGAACAAACTCAGTTGGTCTCTAAGGTGCTACTGGAAAGAATTTTCGATTTTGTTTTGACTATGGCAGACCAACACGGCTACCCACCTGTAACTGGAACTATGGAAGGCACCACATTGAGCCGCATGAAATGGAAGTCCATAAATCTCACAAAGAAACTGGCACAGGTACAGACAGACATCTCCTTTCTAACCAAATGCAAAAACCTGGACATCATACCCAAGGGTCTTAGAATTAAGAACCCTCTACAATCAACTTATCCTACTGAATATTCCAAGAAACTGTGCCACACTCTCTCCAAGAAGCTGCTCAAACATCTGATCAGCGTTCTGTACTCCAAACAGAAGATAATAAAGGAGGAACTCTCTGTACTGGACAACTCTATTAGGATCCACCCAGCTTGGCAGGAGTTCCACAAGGAAAAGCAAACCATTTATCACTCTCAACTGGAGTTACTGAAAAAACAGAAAAACAAAAAACTTTCTAACCTTTCCAACCTACAGGCTACCAATCAAAACAACAAGATCAACAATATCGTCAATCTCTCACAGCAAACTCTCAGCCCAGCTGAGGAATCTATCCTTTCACGTGGACTATCATTCTGCCCTGCCAAATCCCCACAGATGATTCAGTTCTATGGGGACTTGGAAGCATTTTTCCGCCGTTTACGCCTGAAGGAGTACTTCCAACACACACAAGAACAAGACAAAGAACAAACAACATCTTCACAACACAACATCTCTCAACCTACTGGGGAACATCCACCACCCTCCAAACACATTAATGAACAGAACATTGACCACCAACCACCACCGAAAAAATGTTACACTAAAAGGGACTCCACATGGACCCCTCCTGATGGACGCAATACCACACTAGATCTGTACATTGATTGCTTCCGCCGCAGAATCCAAACGGATGTGACCAGAAAACACCATCGCTTACAACAAAATCTAAACCATGCTGAAAGGAGAGCCATAGATAATCTCAGGAACAACCCAGACATTATAATTAAAGAGGCGGACAAGGGTGGAGCTGTCGTCATCATGAACAAAACTGATTACATCCAGGAGGCTCACAGACAACTTTCCAATACCACCTTTTACATAAAATTGGACTCAGACCCCACAGAAGAATACAAAAAAGAACTGAACAAGATTGTTAAGGAGCTACCCCCACACATCCAAGAACAGATCCTCAGGAACACACCAGCAGAACCTCGACCAGGAACTTTCTATCTTCTACCCAAAATACACAAACCAGGAAATCCAGGACGCCCCATCATCTCAGGTATTGGCACCATTACAGTGGGGGTTTCCGGTTATATGGACTCTGTTCTGAAACCATATGCCATCAGTGCTCCCAGCTACGTACGTGACACCACAGATTTTCTGAGAAAAATACAATCTTTGAATAACCTTCCTAACAATACTATTCTAGTCACTATGGATGTGGAATCTCTGTATACCAACATCCCACACAACGATGGTTTACAAGCTATAAGGAACACCATTTCAGATAAAACCACAGCGGACTTTGCTACCAAACTCTGTCATTTTGTCCTTACCCACAACAACTTCAAATTTGGTGAGGATCTGTTCCTTCAGATCAGCGGCACAGCAATGGGCACCCGCATGGCCCCACAGTATGCCAACATCTTCATGGCAGATTTAGAACAACGTTTCCTAAACTCCTACCCACTCAAACCTCTCTTGTACCTGCGTTACATTGACGATATTTTTATTATCTGGACACATGGCCAACAGACCCTGGACACCTTCCACCAGACATTCAATGACTTTCACCCCACCATCAACCTAACAATGAACCAATCTATGCAAGAAATACACTTTTTGGACACTACTATAAAAATACAGGATGGACACATAGACACCACCTTATACCGTAAACCAACTGACCGACAAACATATCTACATGCTTCTAGCTACCATCCCAAACACACCAAACAATCCATAGTATATAGCCAGGCCCTACGTTACAGCCGCATCTGTTCCAACTCTACAGACAGAGACTCTCACCTAAGAGATCTACAGCAAACCTTTTTAGAACTAAAATATCCACCTGATGAAGTTAAACAACAGATCAACAGAGCCAGACTGATACCCAGAGAGAACTTGCTGCAAGACAGACCCAAAAAAGAAAATAACAGAACACCACTAGTAATCACATACAACTCCCAAATTAAAACAGTACAACGCATCATCAGAGATCTACAACCTCTCCTAGACAATGACAGTTCTCTTTCTCAAGCTCTGGGAGGAAGACCCTACATCGCCTACAGACAGCCACCCAATCTCAAACAGCTCCTCACCCACAATAATACTACAACAGGACTCAACATGGACACTGGTACCAGAGCCTGCAATAAACCCAGATGCCAACTTTGCTGCCACATAAACCCGGACAACACCATTACTGGTCCCAACAACATCAAACATACCATCTCAGGACTATTTAATTGCTCATCTTCCAACATTGTGTATGCAATCAAATGCCAACAGTGCCCTTCAGCTCTCTATATTGGACAAACAGGCCAAACCCTACGCCAAAGGATAAATGGACATAAATCTGATATCAGGAATCACAAGACAGAGAAACCAGTAGGAGAACACTTCAATCTCCCAGGACATTCTATAAAAGATCTCAAAGTAGCTGTCTTAATACAAAGGAATTTCAGAAATAGACTGGAAAGAGAAGTGGCTGAATTACAACTAATCACCAAACTTAAAACCACGGAGAAACCTGGTCTGAACAAAGACATTGGATTCTTATCTCATTATACATAACAAAGCTATCTTTAGCCATCTCACCACTTGCCTTTCCCTGCAAGACTAATTACAGCCATTAAGAGTCGTCAACATGTTCATGCTGCATTTCGTAAAGGGCACTGCTTCAGTTTTCCTGGCACCGCAAGACTGTTCCTTGCATAATTCCGCTCATTTCATTCGGCGCTGCAGCAATACATTTTAGTCTGAGCATGACTGTGTAATAATGTGCAAATCACAACGGACTACAGTGCCTATTTCTCTTTTATTAAAAAGGAACTGTCGCCATATCAGGGAGCTTGTTGACAAAATAGTTGCAGTAACGCATCTGGCAGAATAGTTGAGAGAGGAGGTTTTGCAAGGCCCGGTGCCTTAACCACTGCTCATAAACAGGAATGGCATTAATTCACTGTGTGAATAGTGATTTCATGGTCAAGGAAATGCTGCCAGCATTATTTTATATTAGTGCCAAATTAATGTTGCATCAGCACTAAGCACAACCCTCCCCCCTTAATGTGTGTGTGTGTGTGTGTGTGTGTGTGTGTGTGATGTGAATGTGGCAATGAAAAATTGTTTTATTTTTATTGGCTTCCACCAGCATATTTAAGCATTTTAAATAGGAACCACTGAAAAAGAGCTATTATTTCCAATGAGAGAGCAGATCTGCAGATTTCAACTAAGCCTTGAAAAATAAACCCATTTTAGTATTACTGTGAGGGTGGTTCTTTTTCAAGATCTCTCCCTCTCTCTGCCTACCCACCCTCAACTCCCTGGCCACTAGAAACATGCAGCAGTTTCAAGTTCCATCAGCCGAGGTTCAGATTTTTAGTTTTTTTAGTTTTTAAAAAAGAACCTGTTTCACACCATTTCAAAAACACCCTTGCCACTCATGCGCCTTTATGCATAGCAACTGTAATTAAGGAAGTGCTAAATATTTATTACTAAGCCTCTAGCACTATTTACTTTTCAAAAAGCTTTCCTGCTTCCCCCCTCTCTTTTTTTAATTATCCAAGTAATTTTTCTCCCCAAATAAACTCCCTTAAAAAGATATTTAACGAGCTAAACCCAGTTGCTCTGGGAGCTGGTAAACCGTTACAAAAGGGCAAGCCCAGTGATCATATTTATTCTGCTACTGAAATCTATTTACTTGAATTAGAGGAATGAGAGCCAGCGAAGTGCTTTTCTCTCTATTACCAGTAAATTCCCCCTCCCTTTTTTGTATCAGAGCTGTATGAAACCCTGTAGTATGCTAAAACATTTTCAGGAAAGATTAATATTAGCCATAGAAATTCATCATTTCTGAAGAAAACACATTATTTATTCTCTGACTTTTGTTTAATGTCGTTGATTTGGGGTTACTCAACTGGCTTCTGATCATCACCATCCCTATCACCATCTAAAAAATGTTGTTAAGAGTGTCCAAACTGGAGTGCATTCATCAAACATTCTGCATAAAATCCACAAAGTTCTGTCTGATAAATCAACCCTTTGCGAAAAGTGACAAATCTTGCTTTGGGAACAAGGTATTACAACAGCTTCATACACTCTGGGAACTAAACAGAGCTCTGCTGAATATTCTCCAGTTTTGATTTTCATGCAATTTTTTTAGATTATGCAAATGCCCAACTGCGTTAACAATCCCATCCAGCGGCAACGTTTCTCATGATTGCTATAAAAGCTTCCCAGGCATTTTTCTTGGAGCGGCTCCTCTTCCTGGATTCGTCACATGGATGACCCCACCCACATGTGGATCATGCAGTGAACAAAAGGATGCCCCTTTTTCGGATGCCTGGAGATTTCATTTGATCTGCGTTTTGATGCAGAAGTTATTGCACGGGGCTTCCACTGACATACCTAGGTGAATCCTGCTCACTGATTTCTACATCCCTCCTAAGCATTATAGCCAGATTAGCTCTAGAACATAACTCAGAATCATGGTATGAGCTTTCGTGTGCATGCACACTTCTTCAGATACACTGAAACAGAAGTCACCAGACCCTTATATATAGGGTCAGGTGACTTCTGTTTCAGTGTATCTGAAGAAGTGTGCATGCACACGAAAGCTCATACCAAGAACAAACTTAGTTGGTCTTTAAGGTGCTACTGGAAGGAATTTTTTTATTTTTTATTTTGTTTCGACTATGGCAGACCAACACAGCTACCTACCTGTAATCAGAATCATGGCAAGTGATAGCGATGCAAAACAAACAAGTGGATTTTTAGATGCAAACTTCTGAAAAATCACTGGACTGGCCCGTCAATAAAAGTTTTCTCAACTTTTTGTCTTCTGCCTTTGGTATGGCATAGTAACATAGGAAACTGCTTTGCACATAATCAGACCAGCAGTTCTTTCTGTACTAGAGATGAACAACTTTGTGTCGCCTAGGTGTGCATATAGTCCCAGAGGCCTTTCCTGTTTCCCACGAGGCCCCTGACATTTGAATGCTTAAAAGAAGCACTATCTCGCGGTGCCCACAGCAGGTTTGCGAATGGGCCCCAATGGGATTAGCAACCCCTGACCTACACTAACTGGCAGTGGTTTTAGACAGAGGTCTCTTCCTCTCTGCCTTATCCGGGGATTGAACCTGATATTTGCTGCATGCAAAGCAGACGCGCTGAGCTACAGCCCTTCCCCACTTGAACTAGTTTCATTCTAACCAGGGGAAAAGTAATATTGCTGTCTGCTCAGGTTTCCTTTACTTTTCATTATGATGACATTACAGGGGAGAGTGATATGTATGAGGTGATGTGACAGCTACAGGCTGTGTGTCTAAATGAGTGACGGGATTATAATGTCTGTTTATGAAGTTGGCAAGTGGTACAGAGCACAGACATGAGAGCAAAGGCAAACTCTATGAGCCGCGTACGTCTGTACCTAGACTGCGCCATCAGAAGTAATAAAAATAATAAGGTATCTCCTTCATATAGTTACTCTTTTATTTTTAGTCACAGTGTAGGAGACATATTTTTATCCTTTTTTACTTTCCTTTTTTACTGTCCTGATTTAGTTAATGCCTGGATACATCTTTTTATAGGTGTATTTATTTACAAGTGCTTAGGGTGGAAAAATAAACCTTCTTTCAAGGGACATTGGTTTCCTTCCTTTCTGGTAACGTACTTGATACTTTCATCACATTATATACCCACTTCCCCCCTTGCATAATTAGAAATATTTGTTTAATTGCATTTTTGAATCCAACCAACATGGGGGTTAGTAGTCTCTTGGGTCTTCTGGCTCCATTTGCAAACTTGAAACACTGTCAGTCAAGCACACACTGCAACCTATTATATTGGCAAAAGTTGACTTATTTTAGCAGGGGTGGGAGGAAGGGGACCTGGTGGGCACCAGGCAAGGGTTATGTGAGATTGTGTGCATTGGTGTATTAGCATCTATAGCCTGCATGCATGAGCAGGTGCCAAGACTCACAACCCAACAGGGGCCTTGCCATTCAGATTCCCCTGAACCTCTTCCTCCTCAAAACCACTTCCACTTGCTTGCTCAGATGATCTCTCCCTTTGGCCCAGATGACCTGAGTATGTGAACAATTGTGGTGGCTGTTGCTGCTGCTGCTTCCTTCTCACTGCCACCAATGCTCACAGCAGAATCCCAACAGTGTACCAAGAGGAGTCCCGCGGAACCCAGAGCTCTTTCAGCACCTTGGAGAGCTACCGGGCTCTTGCTGAGTTGGCTCCACAAGCAGTTGTCTCTGAGACAACCTAATTCAGGCATGGCCAAACTTGGCCCTCCAGCTGTTTTGGGACTACAGCTCCAATCATCCTTAGCTAACAGGACCAGTGGTCAGGGATGATGGGAACTGTAGTCCCAAAACAGCTGGAGGGCCAAGTTTGACCATGCCTGACCTAGTTGCAAATGAAGCAAAGAGAAAACTGCAATTTTTAGTGGGTGGAGCAAGTTTTAGTGGGTGGAGCAGCAGAAGCCATCCAATGAAGAAGCCACCACCTCTTGGGAGAACTTGGATGTGAGAAATTCACTCACAAACTAATTGGGTGAGAATGGCATTCTTTTAAAATCCATGGTAGTGATTGGTCAGCTTTAGGTAGGGAATCCCATAAGTTGCTAATGTGGAGTGGTGAGAAGTGTTGCCCTCCTGGACTTTATAAGTCTATGAATGGCTACTAATTATCACAATGGCTATATGCTACCTTTAGGGTCAGAGGCAGTATGTGGAAAAACACCACCTGCCCAGGAGCAAAAAATGAGTGTACTATCCCCTTCATTTCCTGCATGTGGGCTTCCTGGAAGCAGCAAGTATGCCATTGTAAGAAACAGAATGGTCAGGTGGATGATCTGATCCAATGGGACTCTTCTGGCGTTCTTAACTCATTTATCAGATATTAATAGAATCATTCAGTTGGAAGGAACAACGAGAGTCATCTGGTCCAACCCACAATGCAGGAATCTTTTGTCCAATGTGGGGCTCGAACCCACAACCCTGAGATTAAGGCATCTGAAGGCAGCCCTGTTTAGGGAAGCTTTTTATATTTGATGAATCATTGTATTTTAATATTCCTTTTTATTTTTTATAAATCTTTTTATTCATTTTATGGAAAAACAAACAAGCAAGCAAGCAAGCAACATACAAAACACAAATTTTCCTTATCCAATCATAACTTTTTCTTAACATCTTGGGTTGACTTCCCTCGGTCCCCCCACCCCCATATTCTGCTGGAAGCCGCCCAGAGTGGCTGAGGAAACCAGCCAGATGGACAGGGTATAAATTATTATTATTATTATTATTATTATTATTATTATTATTATTATTATTATTATTATCTCTTGCTCTACCGACTGCTCCCAGCTGATTCTGAATTTTTTTCTCATATTATACAAGCAAGGAAAACATTTCTCTCTCCTTTGTTGTTGACTTTGATGAAACACTATCTTATCAGCTTCCCCTCTCCCCAAGCCTCAACTTCTGTTGCTTTAGTCCTTCTTCTCTGGCACCAATCGGACATTTCCTGCATGCCTATACTAAACAGGTGGGTGGGGGAGACAGGGACAGTGCCCAACTGCCCTGCTCACCACCGTCTGAGCTATCAGAAAAGATCTGAAAACTGAAGGGCCTCCGCTATGAATGCAGAATTTGCTGTATACACATCAATACCCTTTTACAGATGTCCTACTGAAAACGTGGATATCGAGTGGGCATGGTGCCTTCAGGATGCAGGAATGGTCTCATTTTACCCTACATGTATTTAGATTATGCATGGAGGGAACTAGTCCCTGGCACTTCTGGGATCCTGCTTCTGAGCACTTTCCCATTATACACAGCTATCATCATCTTCAATTGTAGGATTTTATCCACAGCAGCAGGCCTGAGAATTGCTGCAATACTTCCACCTTCTTCTACTGATTCTACCTTTGTCGTTATTTATTGGCTTTGTGTGAGCACACCAGCAATATGAAGTCATTATATAAAGCATACAATGATTTTATAGTACAGTAAGATGGCCTGTAAAAGTGATATCATGTGCTGTCTGCTTATATTAAATGCTCTGAAGGCACAGTCTTAGTAAAACTGCACTGCAGTGCATTGCTTCAAATTACTAAAGAGGTTTTGTTGATGAAGAAGGACGGCAAGCTTGAGGATGTGGTGGTTCTTGGCTTTCCGACAAGAAAAAGGCACATTTAATACTATACTACAGGCACAGGCAAACTCGGCCCTCCAGATGTTTTAGGACTACAACTCCCATCATCCCTGACCACTGGTCCTGTTAGCTAGGGATGATGGGAGTTGTAGTCCCAAAACATCTGGAGGGCCAAGTTTGCCTATGCCTGCTGTAATAGCTGAAGCATAAGGGGGCAACAGTGCTACAGGGATGGAGAATTTAGGCTTGGTTCCAACATTTCACCATCCAGGCAAATTGGGCATTGTTACCTACCCTCCAACATTTCTCTAATGAAAAAAGGGACATTCTAAGGAAATGCAGGACATTCTGGGATCAAATCAGAAACCGCAACAGCTTCTGTAAATCCGGGAATGTCCCTAGAAAATAGGGACAGTTGGAGGGTCTGCATTGGGACTCTGGCCAGGCCATATCTCTCCCACCCCACCCCCCGCCACACACCAAACCCCTTCAGGGGAACATGCACCTTTTTGCCCATCCCATGCACTAGTCTTGAGTATTTATGCCTGGCTGAATCATACACTTGAACTGTTATAATACTTCTTGCTTTCTTGGATAGATGGTATAGGGTTTGTGTGCAGAATCTCGCTTGATGTACAAAGCAAAAAATTCACATTTGCTGCTCTGCCCATCTTTGCCTCTGACTCCTCCTGCCACTGGTCATGTGGCCCTTGGAAGATTATGTGGTCCTTGGGCTGAAAAATGTTCCCCACCCCATCTTAACCAACGGTAAGCGAACAAGGTTAATGGTTCACATTGGGGCTTCTTGGCTGCAAGAGATCAATAATATTACCCATGACATAACTATAGTTCATTGGTTGAACTACTTGCAACTTTAGCAAATGGGGGAAAGAAGAAGTGAGCAGTATTCTGGTTACACTATGACAAGATGATGATGAAGAAGAAGAGTTTGGATTTGATATCCCACTTTTCACTACCCGAAGGAGTCTCAAAGCGGCTCACATTCTCCTTTCCCTTCCTCCCCACAACAAACACTCTGTGAGGTGAGTGGGGCTGAGAGACTTCAGAGAAGTGTGACTAGCCCAAGGTCACCCAGCAGCTGCATGTGGAGGAGCGGAAGACGCGAACCCGGTTCCCCAGATTACGAGTCTACCGCTCTTAACCACTACACCACACTGGGTCTGGAAGAGTGGCTTAGATATGACAGAAGCCATAAGACTGGCATGAAAAAACAGGAGAATTATAATAATAAAATAATAATATGTTATTCTGGGTGGCTCCCAAAAAATATTAAAAATACGATAAAACATCAAACATTAAAAACTCCCCTAAATAGGGCTGACTTCTGATGTTTTCTAAAAGTCAGATATTTCCTTGACATCTGATGGGAGGGTGTTCCACAGGGTGGGTGCCTCCACCAAGAAGGCCCTCTCTGCCTGGTTCCCTGTAACCCCACTTCTCGTAGGAAGGGAACCGCCAGAAGGCCCTTGGAGCTGGACCTCAGTGTCTGGGCTGAACGATGGGAGTGGAGACGCTCCTTTGGGTATAATGGGCCGAGGCTGTGTGAGCTAGTTAATTTGGCCTACTGGTACTCAAGAGTCTAGTAAATAGCCTTGCTAGAAAATTTTTCCGTAAACTGAAAATCTCTAGATATTTTCTCTAGTGAAAAAGATAGGGGATTTTGCTGCATGGTCTGATCTCACATAAGGAAATATATTGACGGATGGTTTCTCCAGCCAATGCTGAAGTATGGGTTATGAAAATACAATCAATCCATGCCTTTTAATTTTTTTCATATTTTACTCTGGTTATATTTCTATTCATATGATGCACGTATGATTTTAAAAAAGAAAGGGAATTAAGATTAATACTTTTGTTTGAGTCGCCTCGTATTCAACGTATTGGTAATGACTGTGGTATTTTCTTTTTCAAATATGGTACATAGAAGTATTTGTTAAAACTCAACAATATTCTGCTGTACTCGTGTTCCATGTCTGCATTTATGTTGCATAACGCTATATTTGTTTTATTTTCTGGTATCTTCTCTCTTTTCTTTCTTATTTTGTCTTCTGTAATTTTTTTTCCTTTTCTTATAATTTTAAAACTTCTTCAGTAAAAATTATATGGAAAAAGATAATTCCTCAGCAATGGGGCTCCATGTGGAAGTTCCAGCTAACTAATTAACTGCACACACACACACACACACACACACACTCAAGGAACATCACTTCCTTCAAAGAGAAGACGAATGTTGCAGCATTTTCAGACAAAGAACTAGTGCAGTTCTCTTGTGCTGTATCAGAGGGATCTCAAAAAGGCTTAACAATTTAGTTAAATCACCAAGGGCCAAATTATGCAGAAAGAATAAATGGAGTGAAACTTCTCTTTATGTCAGCAAGAGTTTTGCTTGAACAAGAACTGCATGCATTGCCTCATACTCAGCCCATGAGGTATGCAACACCCAAACATTATTGTGGTTTTATGGATTTGGTACATTGGCAACGCAAAAGAGGAGAAGAACCCAGCCCAACCCTTTGAGAGACTTCAAAGAAGTGTGACTAGCCCAAGGTCACCCAGCAGCTGCATGTGGAGGAGCGGGGAAGCGAACCCGGTTCACCAGATTACAAATCTACTGCTCTTAACCACTACACCACTCTGGCTCTCATTGCAGTGGTGGTGGTTGTGAATTAAACGGTGGCTTATAGTCTGCAGCCAGTGTTGGAGGGCACCTACCCAAGACCACTTTGCTTTGCCAAATAAAGAATAAGAAATAATTTATTATTGGCCAAGTACATTTTCCAACATGCTTGGAATTTGTTTCGGCTACATTGCAATGTAAACATACAAACACTGTTCCACTCACAATACAAAGAAGCAAAGAAACCCCACCCATAATTTACCTCCCCTTCAGCTATACAACTACGAATTTAACAATTTAATGGCACAAGGGGAAAAAACTGTACCTGTGCCTGGCTGATTTTGTATATGAAGTCCTGAAGCCTGGAGGTAATTATTAGTCTCACTGTGTTCAATGGGCCTTACTCCTAAATAAATGTTTGTAGGATTACAGCCTTATTTATGACTTAGAGTAGCAATGGAGCATCTTCTATGTCTCATGATAGCAAAACTACCACAGAAGCCAGATCCATTTACTTTGCTGGGAGTCAATTGTGAAGTGCTAACGGCATCAGCTCTTCTGCTTTCGTATCAGTGTCAGGTGATTTTTCACTGATGAGTTGTAGTGATTTTCTGACCTACTAACAGGCTCAAACTGCAGAGCAGCTATCAGTCAATGTGTTTAAGTGCACAGCTACCATTAACTTTAAATGGGATATTACTCTTGGAATTACTTCCACAAATTAAATAACTCAAAGGCTTAGAGGAATAGTCTACACAGATCACTTAGAATCCTTCGAATGGCCATCATAGCTTGGTACCTTTTAATCTCCCTTAAAGTTACACATTACGAACCAGGCAAGTTCTGCTTAATGGAAATTGGTTCACACGCACAAATACACACAAAGAGAATGTTAACTTTTGAGTGTTTTAGGCCATAAATCCATTTATATGCTTAATGGATTCCTTGAAGATTTACTAATACTAAGTATTTCTAAAAAGACAGGGGGGGGGATTCTAAATCCATGTGTTTAATGTCTACCATAATGAAGTTACTGAATTCAATTGTTTTCAGGTGTAGGTTAAGGGGTTATTTTGCTTGTTTGTTTGTTTGTTTGTTTGTTTATAAAATTTATATCCTGTGCTTGCTCCCAAAGGAGCCTAGTATTCTGAAAAGAATATAAACACAACAGGTTGCATGCACTCAGAGCAGACACATTTAAATTAATAGTCATAAGTGAGCCATGTCCATTAATTCCAATAGGTCCACTCTGAATACAAATATTGAACACAAATCAATAATCTGGTTCAATGTGCATGGGATATGTTTCTTTTGTTTTGTTTTTTTAATTTTTGGAGCAGAATGTCACACCACCTGCCTATGAAGTTGGTGTGGGCAGGGCCGGATTTAGGTTTGATGAGGCCCTAAACTACTAAAGGTAATGGGGCCCTTTATATGTCCAGCTGTCCTTTGAATATATGCTATATGGTAATTTATGGACCCCATAGGTATCTAAAGCCATTTACACATGCAGAATATAGTCACCCTATATATTGTTGTTGTTGTTCAGTCGTTCAGTTGTGTCCGACTCTTCATGACCCCATGGACCAGAGCACGCCAGGCACCCCTATCCTCCACTGCCTCCCGCAGTTTGGTCAGACTCATGTTAGTCGCTTCGAGAACACTGTCCAACCATCTCGTCCTCTGTCGTCCCCTTCTCCTTGTGCCCTCCATCTTTCCCAACATCAGGGTCTTTTCCAGGGAGTCTTCTCTTCTCATGAGGTGGCCAAAGTACTGGATCCTCAGCCAAAGTAGGCACCCTATATATAGAAATGAGCAAACCAGTGATATTTTAGGGAGCAGGCTAGCAGGTGGGGCCCATTACTTACATCATAGGAGCCTACACAACACAAAACACTGTTGCTGTATGTAGGTTTTATTTTATTTGTTTTTTTATCTTATATTTTGGAAATGTACATCCAGGTTTTTTTTCCTTTAATTTTTTGGGGGCCCCCAAGAGAGTGGGGCCCTAAGCTATAGCTTGTTTAGCTTATACGTAAACCCGACACTGGGTATGGAGACAGCCAACTCCCAGTGACTGGCTGCAGTGGTCCATATGATTTCATCATGATGCTATTTCTGATGTGATCATGTCACAGTAAAAGGACACTGAGAGCAAAAGAAGGATGCAGGATGCTGTGGATGAAGAAGAAGAAGAAGAAGAAGAAGAAGAAGAAGAAGAAGAAGAAGAAGAAGAAGAAGGATGATGCCTAAAAGCAGTAGCAACTAGGTGCCAAGGAGCATTAAGACAATACAAACATTCAGCAAGGTGAGCATTGCTCAGAGAGCTTTGGTGGCTACGTTGAATGCACTAGTTTTGGAGCAAGTGTCAAAATTAAATAATGCTCAACACAGGTCTACTCCCAAACCGGATGCATGTCTGAAAAAGATAATGTCACCTGGAAACAGATAGTGGTAATGACCTGAAATAAATGAGCCATCCGCTTAGCTGTAGTGGTGCAATGAAGGCAATGGAAAAGTGAGATGGCTTTTTTCTATAATAGTAACATACTGTTTGTGGGATTAAACAACAATAATGTTTCCCCTTTGAATGTGTATTGAACTGCTGTGTGATTGTGCCTAACAGACTGAGTTACAAATAAGAAAGTCCCAGATTCAAATTGCGCATTTGCCTCCAAATAACCTTTGGCAAATTTTCTCTCAATCTCAGGCCTCCTCTCCCATCTTCTGTATGGGATTAATTTTGCCTTAAATACTTTTTTTGTGAGGAACAGGAGGATACTCTTGTATGTGGAGAAGTTTCAACACTCCTAAGTGCTAGAGTTATATTTATATTTATATTACCATTATTATCAAGAAGACAAAATAAAATGTATTTTTTAAGAACAGCAACCCAAATTAATGCCATCTGTAATTGAAGTGATTATAAAGATAGATTAATTTGCCTATTATTTTTGCTGTGGCTTTTTTTATTTAAGAAACTGTGATAGATTGATTAGATTGTAGATTAAGCCACTGTTTTATTGGACAGCAAGGAAACTTATTTTTCTCTGAAGATTCAGCTATTGGCAGGTGACCAGACTCAATGGGCTAATACTGCTATTTGTTCTTCCATTTCAATATTGTTTTGTGAAACTCCTTTTGGCTGGATGGGCTTACATTTGGCCCCGAATCATGTTGGAACCTATGCTGTGCCAGACTGCTGGTCCATCAAGTTCAGTAGCATCTACACTGTCAGGGAATGGTCTGGATCTGAAGATTGGGGAATGTAGTCGCAGACAGATCAGCTGCTCTCAGAAAAGGAGGGGGGGTATTTGACCCCCGCCCCGTCTCCAGCATTTTCAGAAGCAGAGAGACAGGCAAACACAGACATAGAAGCTGAACAGATTAGGGAGGAACTACCCAGCTACGAGATAATGACAAGAGATCCAGAAGGGAGGAGACCCAGTTGGCAGACACATCAATTCAGATTGTGGGGGAACCCCACTCCCCACAGACTCAGAGGTCAGAACATATCAGAGAACAAAGGAGGCAGAGAGGGGGAGGAACTTCCTGTTGGTGTGCTCCTTGCTGCAGAAATAGGAAGTCGGATTCAGAGTAGACAACTGCCCTCCTTGCGGAGAGCTATGTATTTTGTGACCGCAACATGAAACTGTAATAAAAGGACTATGAATCTATCAACTGCTCGTTAATTCTTATCTGTGAAGTTACTGAAGGGAGGGGAGGACTCTCCGAGCTCGACATATACTGAACATGTGGAAAACCTGTGCCCCCCCACCCCAGATCATCATCCCATCATCATAAACTCCCATCATTCTTGATCATCGGTGATACTGTCAGGGGGTGATGGGAGCTAAGAGTCCTACAATAACTGGAGGTCCAAAGGTTTACCACCACTGGACTCTTCTGACAGGGAGCAGCTGTCTAGAATTTCATAAAGGGACGGTTTCCAACCCTATCTGGAGATGTCAAAGATTGAACCTGGGACCCTTCTGCACATGCATTTAACTAGTGAGGTATGCCCCCAATGATTACCAGCATTGCATTACTCAGCTTTTTCTTCTGGATTCAAAGCAGCTGGGTGTCAGGGACTGACTAGATGAGGAAGAATGATGGGAGGCTATAGCTTGGGGGGGGCACCCCGCCCCCCAGGAAAGCATCAGAGTGGGAAGGCTCTGAGGCAGGAACAGGGCCGGATTTAGGTTTGATGAGGCCCTAAGCTACTGAAGGTAATGGGGCCCTTTATATGTCCAGCTGTCCTTTGTCAACAACAAATTGTCACTGTTTTTGTGTTGAATATATGCTATATGGTAATTTATGGACCTAATAGGTATCTAAAGCCATTTGCCACTGTTGCTGTATGTAGGTGTTTTTTTTATCTTATATTTTGGAAATGTACATCCAGTTGTTGTTTCTTTCCTTTATTTTTTTTGGGGGGGGGCCAAGAGAGTGGGGCCCTAAGCTGTAACTTGTTTAGCTTATACGTAAATCCGGCACTGGCCAGGAGAATGAGGGTGGGATGCAGGTGACCAGTTAGGGTAATAAGGGGGGGGGGGAGAGAGAGAGGTTGGAGGCTGAGCAAGCAATAGGTTTAAGTGAGAATGAAGCTGCTGAGATAGATCCCCAGCAATCAGCCAGTTCCAATGTTTCTCTCTCCCCTCCTCCTCTGTCTCCAATATTGAGGAGAGTGTTATGTGTAGCAGAGCAAAAGGCACAGAGAACCCCTCCCTGAAGGACTCTGCGACTGTTGGGAAGACAGCTGGGTGGGGAGGAGCCTTAGGGAGAAATAGGAGGCTCAGATCCTGGCAACTGCTTCATCAGGCCAGTCCTGCTCATGGAGTTCTCTGTTGTGTTTGTCTCTCAGAATAAAGAATCAACATTACCGCTCTTCTCTGAGTTTCTGTGAACCAGCTTTGACACTGGGTGATGGTTACTACTACATGATTTTGCGTTCTACTTGAGCTACAGCCATTGCTGTGTCTGCTAGCAAGGAATTTGTTGGCATAGCAAAACGGCAGTTCTTACAAACAGAAGCCTTGCATCTTTCAACGGTAATCACATTTGCACTTTCAAATAAGTCTCAGTGTCTCTATCCATGCTCTCCCTTTTGCTGAGAAGGTGACGCGTCCTTTTGAAAACCAACTTTCTCTAGTGGGTGTTGAGTAATAGGTTTCTTTTCATGTCAACCTTTTAACCAGAGGGCGCAAACGGTTTAGAGCGCTGTGAAATCATCAAGGCAATTGAACCTGCGTGTTTCACACCGAGAATTAGCATTGTTAGGTGAAGCTATGGCCGATAACATCACCAGCCTTGAGATTTTTTTTTTTTGTGAAACGGTTTCCTTATCAGTGAGGTTAATGAAGATGTCAGCAAATGGGACAGTTCCCCCGCCCCCGCCCCAAATGGAATTGCTTTCACCTCCAATCCAACTTGGAAAAGGTGTTAATCAGTACATTAATCTTATCAGCAGCTGAGGAGCTAGCTTTGGAAATGTCCGTTTCTGTTTTTCATTAGGGGGGAAAACCTCCAGAAGATAATTATTCTTAAAATCTATATGACCAATATTATCATGTCTCTTCCCTTTGCTTCTAGTGAAAACTTTTTTTGCAAAATGGAGACATGGATAGATGGACTCTGGAGGGCAGATAGAAGACAGTAGCATGAGAAAGAGTGAAATCTCTGGCTTATTTTCTTGCACACATCAGCATACGATGGGTTATCCACATGTTGGCAAGGGATGGCTCTCAGTATGAACATCGATCCATGCCCAAAGATGCCCACTTCTTATTAGGAAGCAATGATGGACACCAACTTGAAATGCTTTTAAGGAGGATTCATGGTTACTAGCCACAATGGCTATGTTCTGTTGGTTCCTAGGAATCAAAAGAGGGGAGAGGGCTGTTGCACTGAAGGCCTGCTTGTGGGCTTCCCATAGGTATCTGTTTAGCCACTGTGAGAATAGGATGCTGAACTAGATAAGCCATTGGCCTAATCCAGCAGGACTATTCTTATGTTTTTATTGTTGAAAAGGCTTGTAAAGAGAGTGACTTTCCACTTTCCCAGATCAGTACCACCTGTATTGCACAGCACATTTCTGAGCACAATTCACAGTGTTGGTGCTGACAGCCTGGGGGTCATTTTGGACTCACAGCTGTCCATGGAGTCGCAGGTCAATTCTGAGTCCAGGGCAGCTGTCTACCAGCTCCACCTGGTACGCATGCTGAGACCTTCCTGCCTGCCTGCAGACTGTCTTGCCAGAGTGGTGCATGCTCTGGTTATCTTCCACTTCGACTACTGCAATGCGCTCTACATGGGGCTACCTTTGAAGGTGACTCGGAAACTACAACTAATCCAGAATGCAGCAGCTAGACTGGTGACTGGGAGTGGCCGTCGAGACCATATAACACTGGTTCTGAAAGACTTACATTGGCTCCCAGTACGTTTCTGAGCACAATACAGTGTTGGTGCTGACCTTTAGATTCCTAAACTGCTTTGGTCCTGTATACCTGAAGAAGCGTCTCCACCCCTATCGTTCAGTCTGGATATGAGATCCGGTTCCAATGGACTTCTGGTGGTTTCCTCATTGTGAAAGGTGAGGTTACAGGGAACCAGGTGGATGGTAGTCACACTTGCCCTGTGGAAGGCCCTCCCATCCAGTGTCAAGGCAATAAATACTACACAACTTTTAGAAGACATCTGAAGGCAGCCCTGTATAGGGAAGTTTTTAGTGTTTGATGTTTCACTGTGCTTAATGCTTTTAATTTGTTAGAAGTCACCCAGAATGGCTGGGGCAACCCAGTCAGATCGGTGGCATATTAATTCTCACCATCATCATCATCTGGGACTGCAAATAGTGGTGGAGAGAGTGAGAGAGAAGTGTGCCTATTTTACCTCCTAAGATGCTCCATTGACCATTAAAGAAAGAAAGCGACGATGATTTAATAGACCACACATGTTGCAGTCAATCCCAGTCAACTATTTTAACCATCCAAGACATGCAGGGATTGAATGCTCTATAGAACTGGACCTAAATTTAAATCATGTACCAATATTTTTTTCCCAAACGTGATGTATATATCCATGATGTCATCCAACCATGATATTATATACGTTATATGGGAAATAAGTTTCATTTTAGGCTGTTTCCCACAAGCATGGTATACATAGGATCATGCTTACATAGTGTTCTGCATTCATTTTGTGATTTTGTTGCACAGTTAATTTCCTATACTCACTGAAATAAAAACAACTAGAACCATAGCTTTACGGTGCAGAAATGAAATGTAAGAGTCATTATTAAAACATACAACCTTTTACATCACATTTTATCTATCCCGGCTGATGATCTGAGTAGAAATGCCCATGCTTGACCTTGATGACTTCATGCTTTAGAAGGTACCGTGAGCCAGGCAGATGGTATTTCAAATGCAGTTTCCCCAAAGGGAAAGGCTCGCCATCTGACATTATATATTTCATAAGTCCGTAAGTTTGTCTGAATAAATGAACTTTTCGATTTCCACCCATAGTTTCAGCCATTTCGCTCCTGGAATTTCATACTTCTCATTTTAGATAGCCCCATCCAATTGATACATGGTTAGTATGGTACTGCTGAAGCACACAGGGAGGCCTATGTAATCAAAAGCGCATTTCACAGCTCTACCGTCCAACACTACAGCGCAGCTTCCAGGGCATGGCCCTCTGGGCTTCTAGACAAACTCAGTGTGGCTGCATTTGGTAGGCTCTGCATATGTTTCAGGTAGGGCTGTTGTTTTGTAGAGCTTCCAGCATCATTCTCTTCTGTCAGTAGAAGAACAGAGTAAGGGGTTGTATCCAATGCATTCTGTGCATGCACAGAACAGGTTACTGATTACACAACAGAACTTCAACTTCCACCCCTTCCATGCACCTTCAAAGTGTGCACTGCAGGGTTTGAAGACCTGCCCCCGAGTGGTTTTGGTGGGATTCACAGGAGGAGGATGAGATGAGAAGAGGACCCCCCCCCACTTGCACAACACTCAATTCCACACTAATGCTTTAGCGCAGGCATAGGCAAACTCAGTCCTCCATATGTTTTGGGATTACAACTCCCATCATCCCTGACCACTGGTCTTGTTAGCTAGGGATGATGGGAGTTGTAGTCCCAAAACATCTGGAGGGACGAGTTTGCCTATGCCTGCTTTATTGGATTGATCAGTAGGGTCTAGTTTTCACTGACAGGGCTGCAAATTAAGAACACATTTATTTTGGTGCTTGCTATGTTTCTGCAAATATTAAAGATGGCCTTTCCTTCGAACAGCAGTAGCTCCTTCGATATGTTAATATATTGATGTGCCAAAAGCACTAGTATTAACATTTGGGTAACATACAAGTATATTTAAGTGTACTCAATTATTTGCAATCAATTCATTGGCTATATTGATTCATCAGTTGGTCTAGTGTTTTGTTTCTGCCTGCAAAAACAATAGCCAGGGATAGATTGGGTCGACTGCTCTACACATATCTACCTGGCAACGTGAAAAAGCGAGGCAAGTCTAAGATGATGTTTTTAAAAAGGAAGAGTGGAAGGGAGGAATGCAGGAACTGAGTTAAGTTAAAAACCACCAAGGGGGACACAAACCAATCAACTGGACTAAGGCTTTTTTTCAACTGGATCTCTCCAGATCTCAGTTCCAGCACCTCTTAGGTGGACACCCTTGTCATTCGAAGAGAATGAGGGTGGTGTTCATTGTGAGTTCTGGCACCTCTTTTTCTAGGAAAAGAGCACTGACTGGGACCTATCAAGCCAACGCAATTCTTCATTCTTTGTTGTCTTTTTTATTTTCTAGATCACAAATCTAAGCCTATATCATACTGAAAGATTAAAGAATGAAAAAGGGGGGGGTTAAATTGATTCCTATATCTTCAACAAGTAAGCTGTAATAAAGAAAGAAAATAGTATGGAAATAGAAGGAAGCTGGTAATTAAAGATTCCCCCCCCTCCCACCTTCCTAGGGAACAGAAGCCAAATAATTAAGGAGAAATACAACTCACTACTAATCTCTCACCTGCAATGAACAGGGCACAATATCCTGACATAACCTTCAAGGATGAAGCTTTTAGGCTGCAATCCTGTGGTCATTTTACTTGGGTGTAATCCCCATTTAACACGCTAGGACTCAGACGTGAGTAAGCAAGCACTGGGTAGCACTGTTAATTAACATGGTTGGGGATCAAAGCTGAATTGGACTTCCTTGTGAGTTAACAGAAAGATCTCAGCCATAGGGAAGAAGGGCATTGCTGGTTAATGCAGTGCTATATTAAATGTTCTGCGAAACCTCATTTTTAATTCCACTTCCAGCTAATAATGGAAAAGCAGTGCCTCAGCATCACTAAAGGGCAATGCATCCACTGCCAAGAGGGCGTTCAGTCAAAGGAGTCTGTGAAGAAGGATACTGAGAGCATCCTATGAAATCCTAGAAATGAAAGTGCATTATAAGATCACATTGACATCTAAATGAACTAAAGGCCATGAAACAGAACGACCAATGCTTTAAAGTTTATCCCCCCCCCCCCGCTGCTAAGTGAGGCACAGCTGAAGACTAAAAATGGAACATGTAGCCAGTAAGATAATGGACTCTCTATGTGAGTTTCATAAGGCTAGGGATGTGCTTCAGTCTTGATTCTTCTTTAAGTGGTTTCTAATCAGGTTTCATAAACTCTGGCCCATTTCTTGCTCTCAGCTACATCATGACTGATGACAAAATGAGTTATTAGGGAGTAATTAAGAGTGCAGTCTGGACATGCCTTTTTCTGTATGGTTAAGGGAACAGAGTTTTAGGGTAGCATGGCCAGTTGGGCTGCACTGGGCACCGGCACCACAATGAGTGCAAGAGACAGCGGGGCCACAGAATTTTAGCATCACATAGAGCACTGCTGAAATTGGAGAGCCCAAAGTCCACCACTGGGTGGAGTGGTGTGTTTGGAGGTTTCCAAAGGTTGTTGGCTTGTTTTCCCAGTTTCTGGAACATTTGTAGTCTGGTTTGCTTGCCAAATTTGCATCCTGGTCCTCTTCCATAGCACTCAGGGGTGGCATGCTTTTGGTTAACTTATTCTTTTGGCAATCCTGTTGCTATCCCAGTTTATCCTTACAAGAACCCTGTTTGGCTGAGAGGTAAGAGTGCTCTGTTTAATCCACTGGGGAAAAGTTGGCAGGCCAGATGGAGAAGGGGGACTGAATTGTGGGAATCTGGACTCTGACTCCGGCTCTTGTGGAAAGGGGAACAGGAACCCTGACTCTGACCTTTGGCCCTCCTGTGATGCACATCACACCCTTCACCCAGGATACAAATACTAACATATCCTTTTTGTTACTATTGCTGAGGCTTGCCCAACCCTGGAATAGCCACATGGGTGATCTCACCCAATCGGAGATGGGAGAACAGTATGAAATACCATATAGATGACTTGATTTGGTCTAGATTTGATTTTGTCTAGAAATATCACAGAAGGTAATGTAATGAACAGGTAACATATGTGGTGATGTCAAAATAGCTGAAAGCGGGAGGTGGTTTTTTTGCGCTCCGGGAAATATTAATGAAAAACCAAATTCCTGCCAATACAGGGATCACCTCTCTCATTGCATAGAGGAACAAAAAGGCTGGGCATTATTATTATTATTATTATTATTATTATTATTTATTATTATTATTACTACTATTACTATTATTAATAATATATTTGTACCACGCCCACCTGGCCGGGTCTCCCCAGCCACTCTGGGTGGCTTCCAACACAATATTAAAATACAATAATTCATCAGATATTAAAAGCTTCCCTAAACAGGGCTGCCTTAAGATGTCTTCTAAAAGTCTGGTAGTTGTTGTTCTCTTTGACATCTGGTGGGTGGGAGGGCATTCCACAGGACAGGTGCTACTACCGAGAAGGCCCTTTGTCTGGTTCCCTGTAGCTTGGCTTCTCATAATGAGGGAACCGCCAGAAGGCCCTCGGTGCTGGACCAACGATTAGACTATAGGGTTGGGTCTGATAGGAAGTTCAATTAGGTTTACTTTATTATTTTAATGTATTAATTTTTTTCTTTTCCTTTTTTTTTTTGACTGTTCACCTTCTTATTTTGTTTTAATTTTTTATTAATTTTGGTTTTGCCTCAGTTTTGTTTCAGTTTTGTTTTGTTTCTGCCCAATATTGGGCGGTAGGAGTTTAATGTAGTAGTCTTCATGTTTATCTGTTCATTTCTTCCAACGATCTGTAAAAATATCTAGGGGGGAAAATGTTTAGAAGAAATGCATAATGTATATTACTAAATGACTATTTAGTTTTGTATCAGAAGATGACTGAATAATAAAATTTTGTGTCCATCAAAAAAGAAAGAAAGAAAGAAAGAAAGAAAGAAAGAAAGAAAGAAAGAAAGCTCAACAACTCTGACCACACCCCTAATAATAATAATAGTAATAATAATAATAATACTTACCTGCCAGGTGAGACACCTTGATCATGAAGGAGGTTTTCCCAGGGTGAGGCTCATCCATTTCACTGTGGGTGTGCTGACCCCTGCGATTTCCCCAAATGCGGGAAAGTCGACTGCATAATTTGTGGTAGTTTTAATCTGTGACATTTTAATGTATTTAATATTTGTTGGAAGCCGCCCAGAGTGGCTGGGGGGGACCCAGCCAGAGGGGCAGGGTACAAATAAAATAATAAATAATAATATAATAATAATAATAATAATAATAATAATAATTTATTTATACCCCCATCTGGCTGGGTTTCCCCAGCCACTCTGGGCGGCTTCCAACAGAATATTAAAATACAATAGTCTATTAAACATTAAAAGCTTCCCTAAATAGGGCTGCCTTCAGATTTCTCAGCTCTGGGCAACCCCCCCTAAAAAACGTACGCTCCTCCTCCCTCCAATGACAATGGGGAGATCACTGCCAGTTCTTTTATACTGGGAGTAGATCACAGTCTCTTGGGAGTTGCTCTTTACCCATCATGAATATCACAGAAATTCCTACAACAATCTGTTGTCGTTGTTGATTTGAGAAGGTGGGGAAATGCTCTTACTGGAGAGCAGGGGAATAGCCAGGGTTGGAGTTCATCGCTAAAAACTTCACAGCTCAGCTTTCGTTCTTTGTGTCTACCACTACATTCCTCTAACAGAAGGAGCAGGCAAGTGCCCTTCCCCTGTGAAATGAACGTGTGTGAGTGCCTGATCTTCCCCTATTGCTGCGGCGGATGAGCAGACGTTGGGCAATCTGTTTGAAATGAGCAACTGTGTCTGTTTCCATGGTTGCTAGGCTCTTAAT
This sequence comes from Lacerta viridis, assembly GCA_900245905.1. Taxonomy (NCBI): domain Eukaryota; kingdom Metazoa; phylum Chordata; class Lepidosauria; order Squamata; family Lacertidae; genus Lacerta; species Lacerta viridis. The sequence goes on along the minus strand of OFHU01000427.1, from coordinate 120,340 downwards.
GCAGAATGCTACAAAGCCACAATAAAAAGGGAGAGTTACACTGTTTAGCCCGACGGCCATTGGTTTATTTGTGTATTTTTTTTTAAGTGTCTGCTCCAGCCTTGCAATGCCAAGGCGGTTCACAATAATAAGCAATAATAGTAATAATTAGTAACTAAAATATACTGACAGCATTTAAATAAACAGGGCAGCATTTAAAACACCATGGGTGAGATTGACCTAAGGTGGTCCTGTATGCTCTTGCTCCATGATATTGGGTTGGCGGGCAGGGGCCGCGAGATCTGGCCCCACAACAAACACTCTGTGAGGTGAGTGGGGCTGAGAGACTTCAAAAAGTGTGACTAGCCCAAGGTCACCCAGCAGCTGCATGTGGAGGAGCGGAGACGCGAACCCGGTTCACCAGATTATGAGTCTACCGCTCTAAACCACTACACCACACTGGCTGTACAAACAATAACAATGAGGAAAGCAAGGCATCCCTAATCTTGTAGTTGGTGCACAGCACCAAAATATTGTGAGGAGTTTGTGAGGATCTTGTTGTTGTTGTTTAGTCGTTTATTCATGTCCGTCTCTTCGTGACCCCATGGACCAGAGCACGCCATGCACTTCTGTCTTCCACTGCCTTCTGCAGTTTGGTCAGACTCATGTTGGTAGCTTCGAGAACACCAACCAACCATCTCATCCTCTGTCGTCCCCTTCTCCTTGTGCCATCAATCTTTCCCAGCATCAGGGTCTTTTCCAGGGAGTCTTCTCTTCTCATGAGGTGGCCAAAGTATTGGAGCCTCAGCTTCAGGATCTGTCCTTCCAGTGAGCACTCAGGGCTGATTTCCTTAAGAATGGATAGGTTTGATCTTCTTGCAGTCCATGGGACTCTCAAGAGTCTCCTCCAGCACCATAATTCAAAAGCATCAATTCTTCAGCAATCAGCCTTCTTTATGGTCCAGCTCTCACTTCCATACATTACTACTGGGAAAACCATAGCTTTAACTATATGGACCTTTGTCAGCAAGGTGATGTCTCTGCTTTTTAAGATGCTGTCTAGGTTTGTCATTGCTTTTCTCCCAAGAAGCAGGCGTCTTTTAATTTCGTGACTGCTGTCACCATCTGCAGTGATCATGGAGCCCAAGAAAGCAAAATATCTCACTGCCTCCATTTCTTCCCCTTCTATTTGCCAGGAGGTGATGGAACCTGGATCTAGCAAGTGCTAAAATCTAGCCATGCAAGATTGCTACTATTGGCCCTCTAAGTATGGGGTAGTAAAGTAACAAAGGTAGTGGCCATATAGCAAATGGGTGGGCTCCCTCTCTCAATTTACTGTTAGTTAGAGAGACAAACTTCATATTTGAGAGTGGAGTCATATGAGCTAGAAGTTGGAAGCTTGCTGGCTGGGCAGCTGGGAGACAGAGCCATGCCTGATTTCTGTTGAAATCCAGGGCTGTGGCTATGGAAGAAACAGGACCCTCTTGGGGTGTTAAGGCTGTGAACCCCTTCATCATGGGCTCAGGTTGTCTATATATGAGTAAATAAACTGTATCATATAACACCACAGTGTCTGTTGTCCCTCATTCCAAGGAAACACAAATTCTGAGTAAGCTCCTGGAACCCTTGAAATCTTGCACCACTCATAGATTGGGGTGATGTTCAACAATATATGGGGATGCGGGTGATGCTGTGGGTTAAACTACAGAGCCTAGGGCTTGCTGATCAGAAGGTCAGCGGTTCAAATCCCTGCAACGGGGTGAGCTCCCATTGCTCGTGCCCAGCTAGCAGTTCGAAAGCACATCAAAGTGCAAGTAGATAAATAGGTACCACTCCGGCAGGAAGGTAAACGGCGATTCCGTGTGCTGCTGTGGTTCACCAGAAGCGGCTTTGTTATGCTGGCCACATGACCCGGAAGCTGTACGCCGGCTTCCTCAGCCATTAATGCGAGATGAGCGCCGCAACCCCAGAGTCGGACACGACTGGAGCGAATGGTCAGGGGTCCCTTTACCTTTACCTTTACTACAATATATAATGATCTGAATTTTTATAAACTATGGAACATATTCGGTTATGGAAGATAATTGTGCAAAAATATTTTTTGTTCTGTCATCCAGCTTACATTCTCCATGGGAAATGATTTATTTTTGTCTTTCTCTGATTTTAGATTTCATCACCATCTTAAACATCATAGAGTCTTAGGTAGAATATTAATTTACCAGGACAGGCTAGAGATGTGTGAACTCTGTCCCTTTGTCTGCAGAGAAAGTGAATATCTGAAGCGGCAGTGTGAAAACTGCATAATTACTGTACATCACATGTCTTGTTATTATCACTAGACTAAATTGTGCATCAAATTCCCCATTGAAAAGCAATCATTCTTCTAAGAAATAGCGGCATGTGGCCTGCCTGGGTTTTGCAATCCCACGCAAGCAAGGAAAACATCCCTCCAGGCCACCATACGTAGCTGGTAGGTTGGATTCAGCTTATAGTGGTAACATGTTGTCTTATAGAGTACTGCGGCAGAGATTTTTAAAATAGGCTTTATGTCTTGGTCAATATTATTAGGAATCAGCCAATTTTCCCCTGATCTATTTTATTATTGTTCCACACTCTAAAACAGTGCTGAAATTCCATTCTCTCCTGCAAATATTCCCCCTCTGAAAAAAGAAAAGAGGCTGATTTTCTGCTGCTTTCCTGGGAGTGACGTAATTTCTCCATTATTTAGAAGAGGGAGTTGGTGCTTGCCTTACTGGGTTTTTCTAGGAAGTCTGGCTGGTTGGAAGCTTCTGGCTGACCATTAGACCTGTGCATTAGCTCTATCTAAATCAGGCCTATTTGGATGGATTTGGCCATTGGTTGAGATGAGTTGAGATAGTCGTGGATCACTGGAGTTAAAGTTCAGTGGCCCAGACTGATCAGGAAGGAGACGCCTTGTCCCACCTCCTGCCAACCTAGTATTTTGAAAGCATACCAGTGCGAGTAAATAAATAGGTACCACTGCAGTGGGGAGGTAAATGGCGTTTCCATGCGCTCTGGAACTTGTCACGGTACCCCATTGCGCCAGGAGTGATTTAGTCATGCTGGCCACATGACCTGGAAAAGCTGTGGACAAATGCTGGCTCCCTCGGCCTGAAAGCAGAGATGAGCATCGCACCCCATAGCGAAATTCAACTGGACCATCCAGGGGTCCTTTGCCTTTACCTGTTTGTTGGCATTATGCCACACTTTGACCAGTGTGATCAGCAGAGTAGGCACAGCTCCAGACGTTTTTCTGCTTTCCAGGAATCAGCCTTTTCCAGAGTTCCTGCATAAGAGAACTCATTTCCCACTCAGAACAGTTTAGAGTATAAAGTGTCTATTGTCACATGGCACAAGGCAAGCATAAACACACCAGCTACATAAACTTCAAGAGATGCTGCTACATAATGAACTAGCCTGCTATAACACACTTATATGTAAAGAAAGAAGTATACAGAGATATCCACTAGCACTTTACCATTGCTAGCTCACTGTGCTCTACTAGGGGTGCCATGTTTCAAAAAGTAAAAACCAGGACACCCCTAGCTATACTGAACCATACAGCATTTAACCTTCAGCTTCTCTGCTGAGACCATTTTTCTGGGAATACCTCACACTGTGCTATTTTTCTAGAAAAAGAGTTGCTGGAACTCACCAGGAATGCCTCCCTTGTTCTCTTATAACGGCAATGGCACCCACCTGAGAGGTATCGGAACTGATTTCCGGTGAGTTCCGGTGGGGGGGGGGAAGCCCTGCATACACTCCTGCCAAGGTTATTGATCGGCAACAGCACTGATGCAACCTGTGCAATTTTCAAAATGAAAACACAGCACAGAAAAGCAATCTTGGAGTGATTCTGTGATCTAAGCTTCTTTTGGCTTGGGACTAGGTTAAAAGTAAGACCTGCCTGTCTCCATAGGTAGCCTATCTGCCCCAACTTGGAGATCTTTGACAGAGGCATCCTCTGCGTTCCACCCTCCAAGCGAAGTTGTGGTTGTAAACAAGCAGGGCCTTTCTGGTGGTGGTACAATGACTTTGGAATGCTTTTGCAGAGAGGCTCACCTCCTGCTTTCTCTGATACCTTCTAGCATTGGGCAAAAAGCTTTGCATTCACCCCAACCTTAAAAAAAAAACAACTTTATTACTCAGCTTACATCATTTTTATCTCTGTCATGAGATTTTAGTCTGCTCTTACCCTTTTTATAGATTGGTATTTTTAACTTGTCTTTTAGACATGTTTGTATTGTGCATTTTAAACAGTTTATTTGATTGCTAGCCACCCTAAGAATCGTGTTGAAGGGTGCAGTATAAACACCCCAAATAAACAGATTAAAAAGGCTGCAGTCCTAAAGGGGAGGAGGGAGGGAGAAATGAAGGTGGTTGAACTGCAACACTGAATGCCCTGCAGGGGTAGCATCAATAAGCAAGCCTAAGGGTAGGGCAGGGTTCTTGTGCACCCCAGTCCATTCTGGAAGATGGTTGTGTTTTAACAATTTCCATCCATTTGTGAACAATGGGAGGGAAATTCACTATCTAGGGGGAGGATCTTGGGGGATGCTATGGGTCCTTTGAAACCATACCTTCCTCTGATCTTCCTCTGCCACGCCCACTTTTCAGCCCCGCAAACAGGGCCGGATTTAGGTTTGAAGAGGCCCTAAGCTACTGAAGGTAATGGGGCCCTTTATATGTCCAGCTGTCCTTTGTCAACAACAAATTGTCACTGTTTGTCACACGAAATTGTCACACGAAAGCTCATACCAAGAACAAACTTACCGTAGTTGGTCTCTAAGGTGCTACTGGAAGGATTTTTTAATTTAATTTAGTTTTGACTGTTTTTTGTGTTGAATAAATGCTATATGGTAATTTATGGACCTAATAGGTATCTAAAGCCATTTGCACATAACAAATAGGAGCCTACACAACACAAAACACTGTTGCTGTATGTAGGTTTTATTTTATTTGTTTTTTATCTTATATTTTGGAAATGTACATCCAGGGTTTTTTTCCTTTAATTTTTTGGGGGGCCCCCAAGAGAGTGGGGCCCTAAGCTATAGCTTGTTTAGCTTATATGTAAATCCTTCACTTACCGCAAACATCAGAGCTCTACTGAGGGCCACACACAGACTTTCACAGTGCTGTCTTCTCTATGTTCTCAGAGTGGAATGTCTGATGCTTCCAGCCCCCCTCCTCCAGGTATGTCTTCCCAGGGACCACAATGGTATTCAAACAATTTTTCCTCATAGCAGACCCATTGAAAATGATGAGCATTACTAAGTTAGGTCTAGTAATTCCTGTGGGTCTATTTAGTAAAAATTACTAAATTTACTGCTAGGTGGGCAGGAGCTGGGACCGACCAACGGGAGCTCACCCCGTCGTGGGGATTTGAACCGCCGACCTTCTGATCAGCAAGCCCTAGGCTCTGTGGTTTAACCCACAGTGCCACCCGCGTCCCAAGAAGTACTGGTATGCACTGATTAATCAGAGTGCAAAATGGAATCTTGATGGGAGCTCAGGTGAAGATCCCCCTTTTTGGTGGATCATTTTAATTAAATTCATATATGCATCGGTATGACCAAGTAACCTGCATGCGGGTAAAATTAGTCAGTAACTGAGAATGGTGTGAAAATTCTGCCTGCACCAAAGCCTGAACAAATTCCAGAGATCCAAAATGGAAGAACAGTGGCTTTGTTAATAGGCTACTAATAAATACTATTCTGGAAAGAAAACTGGGCAATTTGGAAGCCCCCAAATCCAGATGGGTGAAGATTTTCCTAAATATCCCTAGGGAAGTTCATTTGGGTAACATCCTGCTCATCCCAATTATAGTGGTACCTCGGGTTACAGACGCTTCAGGTTACAGACGCTTCAGGTTACAGACTCCGCTAACCCAGAAATAGTACCTCGGGTTAAGAACTTTGCTTCAGGATGAGAACAGAAATTGTGGCAGCAGCGCAGCAGTGGGATGCCCTGTTGGCTAAAGTGGTGCTTCAGGTTAAGAACAGTTTCAGGTTAAGAAAGGACCTCCGGAACGAATTAAGTTCTTAACCCGAGGTACCACTGTATATGCTAACCTCCACCTAATTTGCATCTCCCATTGGAATATGACTTGCACCCACTGTCTCCTTTTATTGTCCATAAGGGCAGATTTGGCTATATAAACTCTTTGAACACATACACAGTCACCTATGAGTCCTACAATAAAAGTTGTACAAGACAAGCAAGTAGAAAGAGCTTGGAACCTAACTTTCAATTGCAAATATTCCCTTTGGGGTTTTTTTAAATGGTTGATTCTTTGTGAAATGGACCTTAGCCTAGGTAATAAAACAGTTTGTTTTGAATTACTTGGAAAATGTTGGCATATTGCTCTTTCTGCATAGAAGTATATTGCATTCAGCAGCAGATTGGAGATCAGAAGCAAAACAATGGCACCCAGTTGCATTTTTGACTGATTGTTTATGACAATTACTTCAAATAAATAGCTGCGTCTCGAAACCTGAGACACAGCTGGAAGCCAAATTAAACTGAAGGACAGCTTGCTGCCATCTCCAGATATATGTTATTCCCCATTTCCTACTGAAACTGCCTTTATCATTTTAATCTATGTAATATTTTCTGCTATTACGAATTTATCAAGCAGATTATTATTATTCATCTGTGTGGCACGCATAATTATAATCAATTTACCGAGGGCTCGTTTTGCTGTTTTCCTTAATGTGGCTCCTGTGGTTTCGAATAAATCTGATGGAAATGAGAGAAGGAAGAGTGCTAAATCCTTAACCCTGCAAGAGCACGGGTCATCCCAGATGCTCCCTGAACAAAATATTGAAACCTCCAAGTGACATGTAGTCCACATGTTCTGTGGAACATGCATATTTTGCTTTTGTGAATTTAAGTGAAACACTATGTTTCCTACCAAATGAAATAATTTTGGCTCAGTTCAGATATTCGATAGACCCTGGGCTGTTACCTGCACATCAGACTGTTAGCATCTCTATATGTGGTCTAGACGCAGGTGGCGCTGTGGTCTAAACCACTGAGTCTTGAGCTTGCCGATCAAAAGGTCAGCAGTTCAAATCCCCATGACAGGGTGAGCTCCCATTGCTCGGTCCCAGCTCCTGCCAACCTAGCAATTCGAAAGCATGCCAAAGTGGAAGTAGATAAATAGGTACCACTGTGGCAGGAAGGTAAACAGTGTTTCCATGCGCTGCTCTGGTTTCGGTGTTCCATTGCGCCAGAAGCAGCTTAGTCATGCTGGCCACATGACCCGGAAAAACTGTCTGCGGACAAACGCCGGCTCCCTCGGCCTGTAAAGCAAGATGAGCGCCGCAACCCCAGAGTCGTTCACGACTGGACTTAACTGTCAGGGGTCCCATTACCTGTTTATGATCCTGGTGGTTCAATAAACAGCTGTCATGATCCATCAAGGAGCCAATTCACACAACCAATATTTCAACTATGCAATAGGGTCAAGTTTTCAAACTGGCTATAGGCTTAGCCTGCTTCTATAGGTAGACACATACTTGGGTGCACAGGCAGACCGGCTGAAGTACCTGAATCAGTTCTTAAAACCCCAACGAAGTGATTCAGATTGCATTGAATCTTCAATTCCCCCCCCTCTCTCTTTTTAAAAAAATACTATTTTATTCTTTTTTCCACATAGAAAGTTACATTTGTTACTCAACAATTATATCCCAGTTCAACAAAACTAGTGACTTCCCTCTCACCCAACACCAATGTTTATAACCCAGATTTTAAGGTTCCATGTTACCTAATTTCATCCTCTCTAACATGTTTCTTACTATGGTCTGCTATTTTTGTACACTTCAAACCCTGCCGTGGTCTTCACGTATGGGAAATAAGTCTTTTTGAAAAGATTCTAAATTTGTGACTTTTATCGGTGCCTTCAATTTTGCCATCTCTGCATATTCCAAGATTTTCATCGGTCATTCTTCCTTTCATCAGTCATTCTTCTTTGCTCTTTCCATTTCTTTGCATAGAGAATCCTTGCCGCTGTAGTCACATACATAAATACCGTTGAAGCTTTTTTAATTATATGTCATGTCCCAGAAGTTCTTCCTGCCAGCAGTGGTGAAGGAAGGCTCTCCAGCACCCGGTGCAGAGTGTCAAGGGGCGGGGCAAACCGCCCAGAGGCACATGCGTGGCACCGATACAGATGGCACTTGAGCAGCGCCCATACCGATGACACAAGTGTGGCGCCAATACGGTCAGCGCTCAAGCGGCGCCCATAACGATGGCGCATGCATGCCCTCGGCCGCCCTACAGTGAATGTAGCTCTCGGCCGCCTGCCATTTTGTCACCCCCTCAGAGGGACACCCTGGGCGGACTACCCCCGCCCCCCTTCCTACGCCCCTGCCTGCAGGTCCACCACATATGTTAAAATGACGCCTCACAGTCCTCACATTTCCGACATTTGTTTGATACATTTTGTACATTTGAGCTAGCTTCTTTGGGGTTAAATTCCATTTATATATCATCTTGATCCCCCTGAGACGCATTGCCTCTTGAGACAGATGGATGCCAACAGTAGCATGATTATTTTGCTATAATGCCAATCATCTTCCCGATCCTTTGGTTGCCCTTGAGAAGCAGCACCAGGTCATTCAGAACACCAAAGTCCAGAGAGAAATTCAGGTTACGAGAATTTCAGGTGTAGATCTCAATAGGTGTGCAGTATGCCATGTAACAAGGTTGGACTCCCATTTGCTGCAGCTAGTTTGACCAATGGTCAAAGGTGATGTGAGTCCAATGAAGCTCTGGCCAGCCCATAATATGGTAGTATTAATGCAACAATTTTGATATACCGGTAGACAGCACTATAATGTCCCACCTTCATTCAGTTTTTTTTTGCAGTGGCACAACCAGGTTGCAATTTATTTCAAACATTCTGTTTCTCTCCTTTTGCCTTAGAAAGGAAAGAATTAGAGGTTCAAAAAATTGAAACCAGTAATTATAAAGGGAGCATTTTATCCTAAAGAAAACAGCAGGGGAGCCCTTTGATTATTTATTGAAGATACTTTTTAAGTGGGTAGCACTTTGATCACGAATGCCCATTTTCAAAGAATCCCTAACCCTATTCAGGAACGAGGAAGTGTGGGAACTGTGATGCGACATTAAGCAACTCATGGCTTCCTTTTATATAACAGCAACGAGCTCTTTGGTGTCTGTTCATGAACCAAGAAAAAGATGAGATATCATTGTAGCCTCAAGCAATGCCTGAGAAACATTTTTAATGGCCACATGAATTTAAGTGTGATCTACATTTACAAAGACAAGGACTTTCTCTATAGGTGACTGAATATGAATGCTACCTTATTAGGGTCCCCCAAGAGGTGTCTGGCAAGCTCTCAGATGTCCACTCGCTGTTTGTACAATGTCATCCTAGAAACAACATCTATTTATGCCCCCTTTTTCCTTTCTTTGCCCAAATGAACTGGAGCCCTCCTGGGTCTCCAGAACTGGAGAAATGCATTCTGCATGAAAACGGATATCCATGCCTGGAAGCTAATCCTTTTAAGATTCTCAGTGCCCTCGATTCTGTCGATGGTGCTCAGTTTTAGATAGAGAGGGGCACGGTTCTTTCCCCATGAAATCCAAAGGACAAAAGACAACTGAAACAGGATTAGAAATCGCACATTGGTCCATAAAGGTTAGCTGTCGTATAGCTTACATCCCATGCCTGACTGATTTATATATATATTTTTTAAGTCTTGAAGGAAGGAAGGTTTCTTGTCAAAGCTGTTTACCGCAGGGAAGCCCAAACTGCTGTGATGTGACCAGAAGACTTTTGGTTAGGTATAATAGCTGAAGAGATACCAAAAGAAGACAAGAGACTGTTCATGTACACAACGACGGCAGCAAGAATGCTTCTAGCCCAGAGCTGGAAGGAGGGAAAAGTGCCTATCAGAGAAGAATGGCAGGCCAAGTTAATGGAATATGAAGAGATGGCAAGACTGACGGGAAAGATCAGAAACCAGGAAGATCAAGCATTTTTTAAAAGACTGGAATAACTCCGACCTCTCTCACCGCCAAACGAGCACAAGTAAACAACAAAGAACCTACATAAACAATGCTGACACCAAACCCTACTCATATCAAATAAAAAAGAAACACAGTCACCCCACCCCACCTACCTCCCGTCCCACCCACCCCTTCCCCCCCTTTCTTTTCTAATGTCTCACCAACACTGACTTATAAAAATGTTATATGGAAAAACTTGAGAGAGACATTGTACTACCTTTGAAAATCTTTAATAAAAAATAATAAAAAAAAGACTGGAATAATTTTCTAACATACTTAAAAGACCACTGTAAACAGTTAAAATCATTGGCAGGGATACAATGACACTTGTAATGTGAAATGAACATTGGAAACTATGAATATGTAACAGATAGGTAAAGGTAAAGGTACCCGTGACCGTTAGGTCCAGTCACGAATGACTCTGGGGTTGTGAGCTCATCTCGCTCCAAAGGCCACGGGAGCCGGCGTTTGTCCGCAGACAGCTTCCGGGTCATGTGGCCAGCATGACAAAGCCACTTCTGGCAAACCAGAGCAGCACATGGAAACGCTGTTTACCTTCCCGCCGGAGTGGTACCTATTTATCTACTTGCACTTTGACGTGCTTTCGAACTGCTAGGTTGGCAGGAGCAGGGACTGAGCAATGGGAGCTCACCCCGTCGCAGGGATTCGAACCACTGACCTTCTGATCGGCAAGCCCTAGGCTCAGTGGTTTAGACCACAGCACCACCCGCATCCCATGTAACAGATAGATAACGGTAAAAGATGCAGAAAAGGGATATATTTTCCTTGGAAATGGAACCTCTGGAGGGAGGGGAGGAGGTCCGAGGGTTCGGAAGAACCTTTTTATTTTAGTGTTTTGAAATAGTTAAAGTTAAAATGTATAAATTTATGTAAAACCAATAAAAATGTATTTTAAAAAAAAAACCTGCTGTGATGTGGAGATTATACTTTCTGGCAAGTGGTCAGGTCCCGCCCATCCCTACACCTTCTCTACCACCTACTTTGTACTTGCCACTGTAGCCTCAACCAGCTGAGGGACAGCAGTCTGCTTGGTGACAATAGCATGATCTCCCCCCTCCGTATAATTCATTCATTTACTAACAAGCAACTCAATAAGTGAAAGAGAAGGAGCTTTCAGATATCTTCCAGGGCTATGCACAAACAGTGATCCTGGGAGTTGTACATAGTTTTCCTCACTCATATTAGCCTCTGTTAGAAGTCCCATCTCCAATAGGAAGATTTTGTAATGTCAGGCACTCAGTGGAACAAATGGTTCTGGGCCTTGGCATTTTAAGGACTTGTACCCCCTGCTCACATTTCTCCCACTCTTACTATAAGGCACCGTTCTTGGTCATTGCTCTTTGACTGAGCAAGGTATTAGAATTTGCCTCTTACCAATGGTAAAGGTAGAAGTAAAGAGACCTCTGACCATTAAGTCCAGTCGCAGATGACTCTGGGGTTGTGGCGCTCATCTTGCTTTATTGGCCGAGGGAGCCAGCGTACAGCTTCTGGGTCATGTGGCCAGCATGACTAAGCCGCTTCTGGCGAACCAGAGCAGCACACGGAAATGCCGTTTACCTTCCCGCCGGAGCGGTACCTATTTATCTACTTGCACTTTGACGTGCTTTCGAACTGCTAGGTGGGCAGGAGCAGGGACCGAGCAACGGGAGCTCGCCCCATTGCGGGGATTCGAACCGTCAACCTTCTGATCAGCAAGCCCTAGGCTCTGTTGTTTAACCCACAGTGCCACCCGTGTCCCCTCTTACAAATGGTAAGCATGCCCTATAAAGTACCTCGGAGAAGGGGAACGCTTCCAAGGAAATGTTTCCCCTTCTAGCCCAAACTTGAACAACCCCAAGCCTGAACCCACCAAATGGTACACAACCTGCATGCCATCCTTCGTGGCCTTCTATTTATTTGATGGTCTGAAACAAGAATTCACTGGGAAGAGGGATTGACTGCCAACCCACTCTGAGAACTGTAACTCTGTGGGAGGAATGCAGGGGAGGGTTGTACATTTGACGGGGGACCATGATTGTGCTTTAAATGTATGGTGTGAATGGTGGCCTGTGAGTCACACCAGCAGATGTGGCCTGAATTCAAACCAACAAAACCCCTTCACTTTCTTGAGGTATTTGTTGGTTTTTCAAATTTCTACTCTGCCCTTTAACAGAATTCCAAAGGCGCCATAAGGTTTAATTCAGGGGTTCCAAAACTAAAGTCCGGGGGCCGGATGTGACCCAATCGCCTTCTAAATTGGGCCCGCGGACGGTCCAGGAATCAGCGTGTTTTTACATGAGTAGAATGTGTCCTTTTATTTAAAATGCATCTCTGGGTTATTTGTGGGGCATAGGAATTCGTTCTCCCCCCCCCAAAAAAAAATATAGTCCGGCCCCCCACAAGGTCTGAGGGACAGTGGACCTGCCCCCTGCTGAAAAAGTTTGCTGACCCCTGGTTTAATTTCTTACAATTGAGGGGATGATAATAGCTTGGTGCAGTCAACCTAAGGAGGATGGATGTGCAGGTCTCACAATATGAGCAGCAATCTGGGACCCATGAAGAATATTCTCTAAGGCCACTCCCAAACTTGGGTCTCCTGTGGCTTTAGAACTACAATCCCCAGCTTCCCTGACGGCTGGTCTTGCTAGCTAGAGTTGATGGGAGTTGTAGTTCAACAACAGCTGGAGGCCCCAGTTTGGGAAACACTGCCTCTGAACTATGGCTAACTCTGGTAAACAGCTATTATCAAACCATAAGGGTGTGCGTTTTCCAGAGAAAGAGATGAAACTGGGCTCTGCTTTGTTTCCTTAGATAGTAAAATGGTTCCAGTATGAACCACATCCCAGACTGTGGGTGGCCTGCACAGTCACCCAGCCTGTATGAAATGTAATGAAAATGTGTATTTGTAGTGGGGAGACATGGTTGAATAACTTGTTTCTGCTGGTGTCAGCTGCCTATTCTTGCCAGTCATTCTTACAGCCTAAGTTACTGTTTACAATTTCCAAGAGCTTCTGTGAGTGGCAGCAAATGGCAAAGCTTGCCAGCAGGGACAGAGCTTGATTTCAAGCAAGGTTTTATTTTATTCTTCAAATAGTTGTATAGATTTTTTTTTTTTACTCATCTATAAAATGTCACGAGGCAAAAAAAAAAAAAAAGACTTCAGTGCTTAGAAACTGCTCGGGCTTTTCAAAATTTACATTTTGCTCCATGACCTCTGATGATGCACATGCCTTTTCAAATACCCAGCCTGTTCAGCTGTAAATGGAGACTCTGACCCATACGGGCAATCAAAGATTCATGACTTCACTCCCTCCTGCACTGTGGACTGCAGAAACTGGCGCTCTCTTGTTGGTCTTGGACTTAGGATGCTCAAAAGCCCACAGTGGCTTTCCTCTCCAGCTGTCTTCCTAAAAGCTCATGTGAGTGAAAGGCTAAAAAGAGCACAAGTCAAAAAGCTAAAGGTGACTGCTACCAGGGATAGAGTGATATATTATGAATGACTTGAAGCTGCTACTGAAAACAGCATCCCAATGCCAAGGCTTCCTCCTTCTAAATGGATGCAATCCAGAGCCCAAGTGCAGGACAGATCTGTGCTTTGATGTATGACCTGCACTCCTAAGAACTACCAGTCTCAAAGTTCCTTGCACATAAGCAGCACAGATGGACAGCTCTTGAAAGCAGCAAACCAAGGACCTTGATCCTGGAGACAATGGGAGCCAGGCCAAATATATATGTAGGCAAAAGTCTAGTTCCCGTCCACACACACACACACACACACACACACACACACAAACACACACACCATACTGACATGTCTGCAAATTAGATGGCCAGAAATGTAAGGAGGGTAAAGAGAACTAAAAGAAGTTAAACAGCATCAATTAATCCTCCCATGTTAGTCTGTTTGTTTTTTTCAAAACAGACAATGACTTCCTTCAGTTTCACTTTGGCAAAGCTGCTAACCATGAATGCAGATGTATAGAAGAAGAAGAAGAAGAAGAAGAAGAAGAAGAAGAAGAAGAAGAAGAAGATTATTATTAATACCCCACCCATCTGGGCAGCTTACAGTACATTAAAAAATTGTAAAAACATCAGACATTAAAAATCTCCCGATACAGGGCTGCCTTCAGATGTCTTCTAAAAGTCAGATAGTTGTTTATTTCCTTGACATCTGATGGGAGGGCATTCCACAGGGTGGGCGCCACTACTGAGAAGCCCCTCTGCCTGGTTCCCTGCAACTTCTCTTCTGCAGGGAGGGAACCACCAGAAGGCCCTTGGAACTGGACCTCAGTGTCAGGGCTGTACGATGGGGGTGGAGACGCTCCTTCAGGTATACTGGGCCAAGGCTGTTTAGGGCTTTAAAGGTCAGCACCAGTACTTTGAAGTGCTTGGAAATGTACTGGGAGCCAATGTAAGTCTTTCAGGACCAGTGTTATATGCTCTTGGCGGCCACTTCCAGTCACCAGTCTAGTTGCCGCATTCTGGATTAGTTGTAGTTTCCAAGTTACCTACAATTAAGCCCCACACAGAGCGCATTGCCGTAGTCTAGCGGGAGATAACTAAAGCATGCACCACTCTGGCAAGACAGTCTGTGGGCAGGTAGGGTCTCAGCCTGCATACCAGATGGAGCTGGTAGATAGCTGCCCTGGACAAAGAATTGACCTGCACTTCCATGGACAGCGGTGAGTCCAAAATGACTCCCAGGCTGTGCACCTGGTTCTTCAGGGGCAAAGTTACCCCATTAAGGATCAGAGAGTCCTCCACACCTGTCCTTCTGTCTTGTCAGGATTCAACCTCAATCTGTTAGCTGCCATCCTTCCTCCAACCACCTCCAGTTACTCACACAGGACCTTCACCGCCTTCACTGGTTCTGATTTAAAAGAGAGGTAGAGCTGGGTATCATCTGCATATTGATGAACACCCAGCCCAAACCCCCTGATTGATCTCTCCCAGCAGCTTCATATAGATATTAAAAAGCATGGGGGAGAGGACAGAACCCTGCGGAGATCATCGACCAGCGTGACCAAGGCAATTTCAGTCCCATGATGAGGCCTGAATCAAAATTGGAAGGGATCCAAATGGTCCTCATCCTCCAGGAGTGCCTGGAGTTGTTCAGCAACCACCCACTCAATCCTCTTTGAGAATATGGCTGTAGTGTGAATATGTCCTAATGTTTTGCCTAATATACACCATTTTCACCAATACATTGTAAATGTGTATATTATTTTCACTAATATATGCATTTATATGTACACTTTACTCTTGTACATACATTTTCAGACGCATTACTCTGCTAGAAAACTGCACTGAAAAATTCAGAGAGGTGTGTTTGTTTGTTTTTTAATGATGGCTGCATTTCAGTTCATGCATTATTTTGGAAGGCATGTGAAAATGAGTTGAGTTCACCTTTAAAAGCCAACTGAATGGATTCTCTTCCCCGCCCCTATGTATATGAGATATTGCTGTCAGAACCAAAGCATGTTTGCTAGGAAATTCTCAAAATGCTGACATATTTTGTGTGTGTGTGTGTGTGTGTGTGTGTAAGTGTTTGGTACTTTCTAGAGTTTTAAAGATAATTGTAGGTGTTTAGACATGTTACGGGAATAGCAGCATAAACCTCTAGTAAGTTTAGATGGGACTTTTCTGCACAATAAAGTTAACAACAGGAACCAGTAACTAATACAGTCACTGCAGGACACCTGCCATAAGGGTCATATGTATGTAAATGATAGAACCGGAGCTTCTAACTCAGTGCCATTAGTGTTTGAAGAAACTTGGTTGCACTTCAACTCAAACAGAAAATTAATATCAGCTGGAAATGCAAAATAAAAAGTGAAATTATACCTTCCAACCCCCAATTATGGCTGAATGTATGAAACAAATTAATCCCATTATAGTGCTTAGCATTTTTAAAATGCGACACACTGTAATTTATTTACCCTAATTTTAATCAATGATAGAGCAGCTGTTAAGTTCAGCGCAGTACAAACTATTTTCAACAGCAAGAAAAAAACAGGTGTGGCTGTGGGCTGCATTGTTGAAATATGCTTATTTCTTCTGTCCAGAGGAATAGGCGCATGGAGGAATCGGTGTGGAAAATGTGTCAAGATAAATGTAGTGTCCTGTAGTCATGGTGCATTAATGAGTTGGTTGATGGTTGATGATGTTCACAGTTGGAAAACAAAGGGTTATCTCCAGAGCAACAAGGAAGAACAAAAAAGGGGGGAATAACCTGCAGGAACTCGGCCTTATTCAAACAATAAGCACATTGTGTGTTTTATGTGCAGCTCTTTAAGTGGGACAAAAGCAATATAATCCTGCCATTTTCTCACTTGAGAAGTTTCCTCTACCATGCTGGTTTTCAACTCTATCTAATCCACACTTCCCAAACAAATATGCTAACCAAAACCAAGCTATCCATCAAACTTCACATTTCTCTGAATTTTGTGATACACCTCTCCCAGCAAAAACAACAACAAACAACCCAAAAGACTGTGTACAGTAATGAGTTGATAATGGAAAGGTGTGTGCAAAAATGCATATTAAAGTAGACCTATTGGAATTGATTGAATTAACTTAATCATATTCATTAATTTCAGTGGGCCCATTCTGAGTAAAAAGTTAGTTGAATACTACTCAGCGAAATTATGGAGGCCCAACAAAACCCTCCTAATTTCACGTATACATTCATGTGATCTGAATTAGCAATAACTGACTCAGAAAAAGTACTTAGAGTCATAGTAGAGAGCTCAAATGAAATGCTGGCTCAAGGTTCAAAGTTATTAAAAAAAATAAATTCATTGTTAGGAATCATTAGGAAAGGTGTTGAAAATAGAACTGCCAATAACATCATGTGGTTGGAATTCTGTGTCCTCCACCTTTCTTTATTCCAGCAAGCATTTGGGGATAACTGTTGTCCTCTCTTTTATTGTTCACATGTGTTTGAATACAGTAAAAACCACCTGGATGGCTCCCCATGGCTGATTTAGCCAGTGAACACATAACACCATAAAATGAATATATTATCCCATTATCAAACCCAGGTCATATAGCTCCCTCAAATCAGGGTTAGTGGAGAGAAGCTGATTTACATAAATAGTCCCAAAAGCATGGAGAACTTTCTGTGAATGGGTGGTGGGGTGGAATTCCTGTGTCCCTGACTCCAGAAATATCATACATTCCTATGTTGTTACAAGCATGAGTGTTATTGGCCTTTGGTGAAAAGAAAGCTGTGCGTCTCCTGGTCTTTCATGTAAAGTGGCACAGTCAGTTGCTAATTACTCTGTCACTAGCTGTAACTAATGCCCATCATGCTTGTTAGTTGCTGATTGCTTTTTTGAGACTCAATTCAGTGTCCTGTCAGGCAAAATTATTGTGGCAATGTAGCAAAACTAATTAGGCGATGATGACCTCCGTGCTGGGCAGCTATCTCTGGTGTCAGCTTGAGTTTTTCTTGGACTTCTTTTTCTTTCCCTGAAAGCAATGGAATGCAAATTTATTTACACTTGTGCGAGCCTCGGCGTGGTTACATTTTATCGAGGAGGACAGGAGTATAATGATGATGTCATAAAAACCACTCCAATAAGGTTATCATTGTCATTAGTAACAAATATGAAATATGCTTTTGACACACCCGAGTCATTCCCAAGTACTATGTAATTTCATCTCTCTGATTCGCACAGCAACTCTGTGAGGTCGGCTACTGAAGTTTAATGGATGAAAAGCTGTGTGTGTGTGTGTGTGTGTGTGAGAGAGAGAGAGAGAGAGAGAGAGGGAGAGAGAGAGAGAAGGAGGGAGAGTTAATGGGTCCAAGGCCACCCATTGAGGACACAGGTAAGCGCTTTGAACTCAAGACTAAGTCCAACCCTCTATGCATTTAACCTATTGATTATTCTGATATTTAAATGGAAGTACTGTATATGAATTCACCAGACTTCATTTCCCCCACAACTGAGAAATAGCCACCTTGAATATATACTAAAAGTCTCTTGCTGTTAGGACTTGCTATATCAATGATATAATTGAGAGATCAGTCTAGTTGATTGATCTAGTTTTTCTTAAAGTCACAGGAAAACAGAGGAGAATATGTGGTCCATCTGTTAGATAAGTAGGACCAGAAACTTTGGGACCTTTATAGGACTAAGTTTAAAATTGTGTCCAAAAGTCAATGAGTGAGTGATGTGGGCCTTATCTGGTTCACTCTTTCATTTGGAGAAGACTTGTTGTTGTTGTTCAGTCATTCAGTCATGTCCGACTCTTCGTGACCCCATGGACCAGAGCAGGCCAGGCACCCCTATCCTCCACTGCCTCCCGCAGTTTGGCCAAACTCATGCTAGTCGCTTCGAGAACACTGTCCAACCATCTCATCCTCTGTCGTCCCCTTCTCCTTGTGCCCTCCATCTTTCCCAACATCAGGGTCTTTTCCAGGGAGTCTTCTCTTCTCGTGAGGTGGCCAAAGTACTGGAGCCTCAACTTCAGGATCTGTCCTTCCAGTGAGCACTCAGGGCTGATTTCTTTAAGGATCAAACTCCATGGAGAAGACTTACCATGCTTCAAAACACGAGATATCTCTAAATAATCTTTCAGTGCAAACGCTACCTCACAAGTGGTCTAAGCATGTCAGAATCAACAGTCTAGTAACATGGTTACTACCACAGTCTCCTTATTTCTGAAGTTTCTCGCAAGATAATGATGAAGGTTATTCTCACCCCTACTTCCTGTGTTTTTGCCTATCTCTTCAATTACTGTGGTTAGCCACTACGACTAGGTTAAAAAACCTCTCTCTTGCCTTATATAATTAGTTCAGCATCCCAGGTGGGATAAGACTGAACGGTAGCCAAGTTTCATCCATGAGCGATTCTGCAAATAGACAGGACCTTTTTTTTTTTTTGGCAGAAATGGAATAACTGGAATAAAAATGTTAAGAATCATGATTGATTATTCTGTCAGATGTGTGCCCAGAGGAATCCTAAAATAAAGGCTTTAGTCAGCAAGAGTGATCTTTGGCCTGCTAAGACATGTAAGGGCATAGCAGCTGCAGAAGGCTATGGATCTGAATGCTCAACAATTCATCATAAGCTTGGACATGCTGAGGGGCACAACCTTTTCCTTTAATTCCAAGGCTATAAATTCTTCTAGCAGGAAACCCAAAGGGAACCTACCACATTACAGGCCCTTCAACCTGAAGACCATAATTACCACCATTTTACAGAACAGAACAGAAGCTAGGGCAGAACCCCTTGCCAACATCAGTTTCAAAGAGGGGTGTGGCACCCTGAGCATTTATTCAGAGCGTGTATATCCATAGCTGTCAGCTTTTCCCTTTTCTTGTGAGGAATCCTATTCGGAATAAGGGAATTTCCCTTTTTTTAAAAAAGGGAAAAGTTGACAGCTATGCGTAATATCTGAACAGCATATTCCCCCTCTCCTCCTGGCTTGCACTCATTTCCTAAACTGCGTGTTACAAGAAGACATCGTTACAGAAGTAGGCAGAATATCATGAGGTGTAGCCAGGTCTCCAAATGGTGAGGTCAAGTGTTCCAGGACATACAGTACATTGGGTTTGGTTTCCTTGGGATGGGCACCAGAGACAGGCTTTTCTTTGTGATGCATAGTTTTATTTACACAGATATGCATGCTGAGAATAAGACAGAAGGGCTTACAGCATGGGTGGGCAAACTAATGCTTAAGACGGCCCTGCTATTCCCAATAAGAAAGCTTCTGGTTTTTTAAAAAAACAAAGATGTACTTAAACATTTTCTTTCATTCATTATATATCATTTCCCAGTAAGCTTTTACTTTTACGTGCCCTGTTTTAAGTACTGTAAACATATGGCAAGAGTGGGGAACCTATTTCCTTCCAGATGTCGCTGAACACCAACTCCCGTCAGCTCCAGCCAGCATGACCAATGGTCAGGGACAACGGTAGATATACTGCTGCAACAAATGTAGGGCCACAGGTTCCTTATCTCAGAGCAAGGTGTTAATCATTGTAGCCTCGAGACTGTTGCACAGCCCCCCCCCCCCCGAAGACTTTCATCTAAGTTTTGGATTCTAAGACATCTCTCCCACCCGATCTGCAGCCCTTAGGAATTGGCTAGTACATCCTTGGATTTATCTGGTGATTTGTGGGTTATGGATTCATCTGAAGCTGCCGGCTTTTTGCTGCTTTCTTTTAGCCGAATTGTATAGCACTTAATCATAAAAACCTCTAGGTGATATACATGCAATATAAAATAGGCATTAAAATTATGAATAAGCTAAAAACAGTTTGGCCTAAAAATGTCAATAAAAATGGAATCCACAGTAAAAATATATAGGATTGTATTTAACGAAGTAATACTGAGAATAGACCCATTGGAATTAATGAACCTAAGTTAGACATGCCCATTAACTTTAGCAGGTCTACTCTGCATAGGACCAGCAGTGAATACCACTCCTGCATTATAAAAATAAATTACAGATTGAAATACATGATAACTTGACATATCTGGGTAGGCTTACCTAAACAAAAAAGTTTTCAGCAAGCTGCAGTGAAAGTGCCTACCTATTGTTAATGGACAGGTCGTTCCATACTAAAAGATTGACTCCTTACAAGTGCAGAGGGAACTAGTAAAGATGCTAGTTCCACAGAATGAAGTGTTTGAGTGGGCATATATGGAATAAGCAACCCTTTTGTTATTTTCATTGCGTGGACAGGCGGAGTCCCCCAAACCCTAGGCAATCCCCGAGCAGAATAATGACACAAGACAATGTGCTATGGGATTAAAATTGGCCACAACTTTATTAAGATTCAGATGTAGGG
Source organism: Lacerta viridis (assembly GCA_900245905.1). Lineage (NCBI taxonomy): Eukaryota > Metazoa > Chordata > Lepidosauria > Squamata > Lacertidae > Lacerta > Lacerta viridis. Next base: position 99,498 of record OFHU01000427.1, on the reverse strand, counting down.
AGACCTTGGCTCAGGCATTGGGCGTTTATCCTTCCCAGCCCCCAGCCGGGGATCTGGGAAACATCAGGGTTATCCAGAATGTGTGGGGACTGGGCTGGCTCTGGAGAACATATGTTCAAGGAGAGAGCCCATCCCCCGCCATGCCTAATGTCACTCAGCCAATAATCTTTACCTGTGGCTGTAAAGGAGCATGCCATTGGGCCTGAATAGTTCCTTCCTGCATATTTTAATGCTGGGGTGCTTCCAACGTGGCTCCCCAATGCACGAGATTGCTGTGCACAATACCTTATTTATTTATTTATTTTGATAGTATACTAGTAGGTGTGAGGTTCCCTTGCCATGGCAAGCATGGAAGAAGTTCTGACCAGGATATAGTGACGGTAGGGTGCAGGTGTCGCCCAGGAATTCAGGGGGCTGCACACGACCACGCAAACGTAAACCCCCCCCCATTTGATGTGGGGAGCAGTCATTTTCATACTTAAAGGTAAAGGGACTCCTGACTGTTAGGTCCAGTTGCAGATGACTCTGGGGTTGTGGCGCTCCTCTTGCTTTATTGGCCAAGGGAGCCGGCGTACAGCTTCCGGGTCATGTGGCCAGCACGACTAAGCCGCTTCTGGTGAACCAGAGCAGCGCACAGAAACACTGTTTATTGAAAGGTAAAGGGACCCCTGGACGGTTAAGTCCAGTCAAAGGCGTCTATGGGGTTGCGGCGCTCATCTTGCTATCAGGCTGAAGGGAGCCGGCGTTTGTCCACAGACAGCTTTCCAGGTCATGTGGCCAGCAGGACTAAACTGCTTCTGGTGCAACGGGACACTGTGATGGAAACCAGAGCACACGGAAACGCCGTTTACCTTCCCGCCGCAGTGGTACCTATTTATCTACTTGCACTGGTGTGCTTTCAAACTGCTAGGTTTGCAGGAGCTGGGACAGAGCAACGGAAGCTCACCCCGCCGTGGGGATTTGAACTGCTGACCTTCTGATCGGCAAGCTCAAGACACAGTGGTTTAGACCACAGAGCCACTCGCGTCCCTTTACCTTTATTTTCGTACTTAGGACTTGGTATGAATCCTACTCAGAGAAGACCCACTGAGATAAATAATAATAATTTCTTATTTATACCCCCGTCCATCTGGCTGGGTTTCCAAAGCTATTCTGGGCGGCTTCCAACCGAATATTAAAAACACAATACAGCATTAAACATTAAAAGTTCCCTAAACAGGGCTGCCTTCAGATATCTTCTAAAAGTCAGATAGTTGTTTATTTCCTCGACATCTGATGGGAGAGCATTCCACAGGTTGGGCACCACTACCGAGAAGGGCCTCTGCCTGGTTCCCTGTAACCTCACTTCTCGCAGTGAGGGAACCATCAGAAGGCCCTCGGACCTGGACCTCAGTGTTCGGCCTGAATGATGGGGGTGGAGACGCTCCCCCAAATGAGACTAACTGAGGACCATTTGTTTCAATACATCTGCCCTGACTAAAACTTGAATACAACCCTGTGTTTTTAATCAATAGCTCAATGGTTGTATGAAGGTGGCGGTCAAGTTTATGGGAAGCCGACTCCATGCAGCCACATCTATTCGATCCAGCTCCTGCCTGTTAATCTGGAACCGTTCACACTCCTCCTTGTCTCCCAACATCCTTTCATCTGGTCACTGTGATAATAAGGCTGCTCGGACACCAGAGATATTGACTCTTCGCCAGGGCATGCTGTTCACATGAATTGGCTCTAGTAGGAAGGGAGGACAACTTCGCGGCTGGTGAGTTGGACATAACAGGGACTGGAGAGATGGGTCATTAATTGTTGAGAGAGATTAATAGCTTCATTGATTTTTAAGGCCAGGAGGGACCATGATCATTCTGCAGTCTTCTCTCCCAGAACTTCCAGGGGAAAAAATTGCTCTTCTCTGCCTTCCTGCTTGTTACCGAACCGACCAGGATCAGAAACACTAGCATGTTGAAAGAAAGAACAAAACGGAGGGAAGGTAACCTTCACATGAAGCCAGGCAAATTGCCCGGTTTTTACATTCTTTATTCTCCTTGCATTACATTCTTCGTTTGGGGCAATCATCCTACATTTTATAGGGTCAACGTTCCACACTTGGTCTTCAGTTGCATGAAAAGTGTGATAGGTGAAGAGATCAAATTAAAATGAAAGTTATCGTAGGGACCTGTAATAATGTTAATAAAAGTTTTTTTTTTACGATAAAAGCCTATAATTATCACTCTTTAGTTTTTCCCCGCATAAGTTATAAAGTTCTAATTTACAAGAACTGCTGTTCCACATAGCAGGTCAAAAGCAGTGCTGTAATGCTAAATGAGATTTCAGCTTCCTGCACATTAGAGCAATTTCCATAACACAAGTTTCTGCTAAAGACCCGGTGGCTTGGTGGGAAGGATAGCCTAATTCATTTCATTAGAAGCCTCACTCAGTTCAGGGTAAGAGAGCTTTGATGATCCTCTCAGTGGTGTTGAAGGGTGTTGGACTGGTTGAATTTAATTTACCAGGTGAGTAATCTTCCTAGGAACCAGAGGTTAGATCCAATTAAAGGAAGTTAAATTGTTAAAACTCATAAAAGCCTTTATTACATCCATTTTCTCTCTCTCTCTTCCCCAGACATTCAAATTGGCCACAGATGCAAAGTTACCATAAAGAGGGGCTAGGGGGTGGGCCTATCTCTTGGTTTAACATTTTCTCAGCTTGTCATGGTTTCAAATCTTAAATTCAGTTTGCTACATTTCTGCATCAGTTTGTGATTTATTTATTTTCACGAAATTTTGCCAGCATTTTCGTGTGCATTTTCCCTAACATAAACTTTTTGTATGGAATTTTGCCTGATATACACATTTCCCCCCCAAGCAATCACCACTAATATAACGTATTTTATGTTATTTTAACTAGTATGTGCATTTTTATTATTAGGGATATCCATCAGAGTTCTGTATGCGGCCCAGGTAATAGCTGATTTGGCGAGATTCGGGGGTTCCCTTCAAGTCAAATCATGATTTCAGCGTCTCTTCCCAAGTCAGTCAGGACCCACAAAGCCTTCTGACACAGGGCCGGATTTCAGTTTGATGAGGCCCTAAGCTACTGAAGGTAATGGGGCCCTTTATGTGTCCAGCTGTCCTTTGTCAACAACAAATTGCTGCTGTTTTTTGTGTTGAATATATGCTATATGGTAATTTATGGACCTAATAGGTATCTAAACCCATTTGCACATAAGAAAATATGCATTTTATCAAAGTAATTGTTGAACTGAAATACAACTAAGAAGTATATTAATTTGCTGTCATTCAGTCGCGTCCGACTCCTCGTGACCCCATGGACCAGAGCACGCCAGGCACCCCTATCCTCCACTGCCTCCCGCAGTTTGGCCAAACTCATGCCAGTCACTTCGAGAACACTGTCCAACCATCTCATCCTCTGTCGTCCCCTTCTCCTTGTGCCCTCCATCTTTCCCAACATCAGGGTCTTTTCCAGGGAGTCTTCTCTTCTCATGAGGTGGCCAGAGTACTGGAGCCTCAACTTCAGGATCTGTCCTTCCAGTGAGCACTCGTTTTTTTCCAAGCAATTGCCACTAATATAATGTATTTTATGTTATTTTAACTAGTATGTGCATTTTTATTATTAGCGATGTCCATCAGAGTTCTGTATGTGGCCCAGGTATATTAATAGTGAAATACAATTAAGAAGAATATTAATAGTGAAATAATTATTAAGCTCTAACTTGTTTTTTATCTTATATTTTGAAAATGTACATCCAGGTGTTTTTTTCCTTTAATTTTTTTTGGGTCCCCCAAGAGAGTGGGGCCCTAAACTATAGCTTGTTTTGCCTATACGTAAATCCGGCACTGCTCATGTCTCTTTGCTTTTCTTTAGCCCTTTGTTTCTCTAGGTCTGTGAGTTCAGAAGAAGCAGGGATATGCCTCTCTTGGCCACCTATTAATGATCCTAAGGCAAGAAACAGCAGGAAACAACCCCTCATCCCCTAAGGGATTAATGGGGATTATTTGCCATCTTAATCCACACCTGGACGGACTCCTGTGCCATCAATTTCATCCACTTTGGTCAGAAGGGGGGAAAGTTGTTTTCATATTTCCCAATGTAGGGAATGGGGAACACAGACCTTCATTTTTTATTTAGAGTGGCTCAAAACCAAAATGACAGGTGGAAGCAAAGAGTGCACAGAGAACTTCAGAAACAGATTATTATTATTATTATTATTATTATTATTATTATTATTATATACAGATACAAGGCAAACAATTGTGAGGTCTGCATACACTTTTTAATTGCATCACTAGAATTGAAGAAGTGCTGATTTAGTAAAGCTGCATTTTGGTTCGCATTTAAATGCAAACCAAACCAGCTTGGACATACATGTATTGTTTTAATAAGCCACAATATACATGATCCCTGTGCCTATATACTCCTTGCACTGCTTGTTCCTCTCTTTTTAGCATGCCACGATTAACCCATGCAATCTTCACTTAACCATGGTTCCCAGTTATATTCAAACCTGGCAACTATGGTTAGAAGAAACAATCGGACTGAAGAGAGTGAAATAATTTTAAAAATCAAACAAAAACCCTGCCGTTGAGGGGGGGGGAGAGCAAAAATGCACAATCACACACACCATTCTCTCTCTCTCTTACTCCCTTTGCCATTACAGTATATATGAAATATTATTCATCCCGATGTCTTGGGTTTAGCATTACAGTGGCTGCTGACTGAACATCCCTTTTTCCTGTGGTGGAAAAGTTGACAAATGTTTCGTCCACATTTTGCTCAGGACGCACTGAGTGCTAACTTTTCTGTTATCGTCATTGCTGTGATTGTGTGATTGGTTGCATCTCAGCAGGGGGGCGGGGCGGAATCACATGGTTGTACATAAATAGGTATATAGAGAACCATCTACTTTCCTGCTGGGAGCCATGAATGAATTAGCTTACAGTGAGCCAGGAGGGATGCAGATGGTGGAAAGCTCATTCAGTGGTACCTTGGGTTAAGTACTTAATTCATTCTGGAGGTCCGTTCTTAACCTGAAACTGTTCTTAACTCGAGGTACCACTTTAGCTAATGGGGCCTCCTGCTGCCGCCATGCGATTTCTGTTCTCATCCTGAAGAAAAGTTCTTAACCCGAGGTACTATTTCTGGGTTAGCGGAGTCCGTAACCTGAAGCGTCTGTAACCTGAAGCATCTGTAACCCAAGGTACCACTGCACAGGGGACTTCAAAGCCGCGTGGTTTCTTGAAATGCGAAACTTTCAAAATCCACACTCGTACTAGCAACTCAGCTGCTTTATTGACATGATTCTATATGAGTCCGTATGACTACATGGCAGGGCTCCTAATGCAGGCCTGCAGCAGGGTTTCTCCTAAGCAAAGGGAACAAACAGAAAGAAGATGTTGTAGCCTTCTGTGTGTGCTTTCAGTCCATGCTCATGGCCCTTACCACCTCATCTTTGGTTTCCCCTTCTCTTAAATTTGTGAGTCGAAATGCAAATCGTAGACAATGTTACCAGCACCCAACATTGACTTTAAAAATGATCAGTATCCAAGGCAGCCATTTGAGAGCAACCTCCAATAGGGATATATCAGTCTTGTAAATAAGCTCACTACTCTGCAAACAAACAAACAAACAAACAAATACACAGCCCGCTAAAAGTCTAGTACTCTACATTTTCATGCTTTGTCATTGTTTAGTTGTTTAGTCGTGTCCGCCTCTTCGTGACCCCGTGGACCAGAGCACGCCAGGCACTCCTGTCTTCCACTGCCTCCCACAGTTTGGTCAGACTCATGTTGGTAGCTTCGAGAACACTGTCCAACCATCTCATCCTCTGTCGTCCCCTTCTCCTTGTGCCCTCAATCTTTCCCAGCATCAGGGTCTTTTCATGCTTATTTTGAAGGGAAAAAAGTGGTTTGCACTGAAATTGAGCTGGGTGGTGGAGGAGAGACAGAGCAATCCATCCCTTTTCCATCAGCCAGCTTATTCACCTGTATGAAATTCCCAGTCACCGATGGCTACCAGGCAAGTTGCAAAATCCAAGACTGAGGCATTTGATTGATCTGCGGGGTTCACAGTGTTCAATGTTTCACCCTTTTGGAATTCTGATTTGACTGGGATAGGTTCTAAAATTTATTCTGGAATTGTAGCATGTGTGTTCAAAAAAAATGCTATGTGTGTCTAAAACCTGAAATTTGGGCCCGGTTTATGTAATAATAATAATAATAATAATAATAATAATAATAATAATTTTTATGATTTATACCCTGCCCATCTTGCTGGGTTTCCCCAGCCACTCTGGGCAGCTTCCAGCAAAATATAAAAACATAATAAAACATCAAACATTACAAAAAAAAATAGATTTTTTTTGGCTGATAATCTATTTTTATTTGTTTATTGCAAGCTTCAGGTTGGAAAGCCAATGGGCAGTGGGCCTCCACAGCAAATGCAATCTTCACCATCAGAATTGGCCCAGGTGATTTCAGATTCTGCTATCCTCTAGAGCCAGCTACAAGATGAATGGGCTGCCAAGATGTAGCTAGCTTCCCCCACCACCCATGCCTGCACACACAGGCTTTCGGTTAGTAACTCTAGAAACATAAAATCCTATAGACATCTTTGGATGGAAAAGTGAAAAGGTAAAATCAATGGGGCAATAAAAACAGCAATGTCTTTTCGTCACATTTTATGACCTCATCACAAAGGAGATCCTCTGGGTTATCATTCTTTGCATTACACTGATAATGGACTGGGCTTGATAAGCTTACTCTCTCGCATTATCTTTTGAACTGGTATATTTTACAGTATAGCTCTGTAACAGTCTTTTGTTGTTGTAATGAAATCTATAAGTTTGATGCCATTAGAAAGCTATATAAAGTCTGCACTGCCAAGGTCAGTCCAGGGTTTTTTGCCTAGTAATGATCATACAGTACAAACAAATAGTTGCACTACCACTTCGATTCGACACCACATTTTGCCTAAACAGAATTTTCAGAGGGAATGTAGAGGTTCCTTCCTCAGCAGAACATCTGAGAAATACTGGAGAATCAAAAAGATTAGCACTGGTGTTTTTTTCAAGAGATGTTGTGCGTTTCTTTGAACTATTGGGGGGATATTTTAGGCTAAGCTGGGCAGTTGGTGCAGTGCAGATATCACCTGCCTTTCATCACCACATGGATATACTGGTGGGAAATCTTGGCTGTTGACTCTCCAGTCACTGGGTGAAGTTGATAAGGAATGGGACCAGAGTTGCCATTGATGCTTTGCCTAAAGCAACACTTCAAGGTGAGCTTGGATGCTCCTACCTGGGACGAACGTTGAAGGGATTTCAAAGGAAACCCCAAAGTCATAGGATAAGACTTGTGGAATTTCTTGGATGATTTCAGCTAGGGTTGAGCAGATACATCTGCTGCTAGTGTGTGTCGTTTCTTTTGTTTAGTCTGTTCGGTCCCATTATGGCATGGTTCTGAATTTTTTAACAAGTGCACCTTGAAAAAACATATAAGTAAAAGCAGGGCCTAATATTTGCTCCCCTGCCACGGAACCATTCACCCCCCTCGAAAGGTGGGAGATATCTGGCAATTCTCAAACTCCCTCTCAGTAACCAAGCAATGATGCTTAGTGTTGGGAAGCCAGGGAAGCAATACCATTCTGCTTGTCCCACCGGGGACTCAACTGTTGTTGTTGTTGTTCAGTCGTTCAGTCGTGTCCGACCTCTTCGTGACCCCATGGACCAGAGCACGCCAGGCACGCCTATCCTTCACTGCCTCTCGCAGTTTGGCCAAACTCATGTTAGTAGCTTCAAGAACACTGTCCAACCATCTCATCCTCTGTCGTCCCCTTCTCCTTGTGCCCTCCATCTTTCCCAACATCAGGGTCTTTTCTAGGGAGTCTTCTCTTCTCATGAGGTGGCCAAAGTACTGGAGCCTCAACTTCAGGATCTGTCCTTCTAGTGAGCACTCAGGGCTGATTTCTTTAAGAATGGATAGGTTTGATCTTCTTGCAGTCCATGGGACTCTCAAGAGTCTCCTCCAGCACCATAATTCAAAAGCATCAATTCTTCGGCGATCAGCCTTCTTTATGGTCCAGCTCTCACTTCCGTACATTACTACTGGGAAAACCATAGCTTTAACTATACGGACCTTTGTCGGCAAGGTGATGTCTTTGCTTTTTAAGATGCTGTCTAGGTTTGTCATTGCTTTTCTCCCAAGAAGCAGGCGTCTTCTAATTTCGTGACTGCTGTCACCATCTGCAGTGATCATGGAACCCAAGAAAGTGAAATCTCTCACTGCCTCCATTTCTTCCCCTTCTATTTGCCAGGAGGTGATGGGACCAGTGGCCATGATCTTAGTTTTTTTGATGTTGAGCTTCAGACCATATTTTGCGCTCTCTTCTTTCACCCTCATTAAAAGGTTCTTTAATTCTTCCTCACTTTCTGCCATCAAGGTAGTATCATCAGCATATCTGAGGTTGTTGATATTTTTTCCGGCAATCTTAATTCCGGTTGGGATTCATCCAGTCCAGCCTTTCGCATGATGAATTCTGCATATAAGTTAAATAAGCAGGGAGACAATATACAGCCTTGTCGTACTCCTTTCCCAATTTTGAACCAATCAGTTGTTCCATATCCAGTTCTAACTGTAGCTTCTTGTCCCACATAGAGATTTCTCAGGAGACAAATGAGGTGATCCGGCACTCCCATTTCTTTAAGAACTTGCCATAGTTTGCTGTGGTCGACACAGTCAAATGCTTTTGCATAGTCAATGAAGCAGAAGTAGATGTTTTTCTGGAACTCTCTAGCTTTCTCCATAATCCAGCGCATGTTTGCAATTTGGTCTCTGGTTCCTCTGCCCCTTCGAAATCCAGCTTGCACTTCTGGGAGTTCTCGGTCCACATACTGCTTAAGCCTGCCTTGTAGAATTTTAAGCATAACCTTGCTAGCGTGTGAAATGAGTGCAATTGTGCGGTAGTTGGAGCATTCTTTGGCACTGCCCTTCTTTGGGATTGGGATGTAGACTGATCTTCTCCAATCCTCTGGCCACTGCTGAGTTTTCCAAACTTGCTGGCATATTGAGTGTAGCACCTTAACAGCATCATCTTTTAAAATTTTAAATAGTTCAGCTGGAATATCATCACTTCCACTGGCCTTGTTGTTAGCAAGGCTTTCTAAGGCCCATTTGACTTCACTCTCCAGGATGTCTGGCTCAAGGTCAGCAACCACACTACCTGGGGTGTATGAGACCTCCATATCTTTCTGGTATAATTCCTCTGTGTATTCTTGCCACCTCTTCTTGATGTCTTCTGCTTCTGTTAGGTCCTTTCCACTTTTGTCCTTTAAAAAAATTTTAAAAAGTTATAAATGCGTTGTGACACTGTGATACCAGATGGCGCTGTAGAGCTGAAATCGGAACTCTGTGAAATTTTCCATTGTGAACTTTAAAACATTTCCCCCCTAGAGCATTTCCTGAGCAATTTCTATGCAGCCCAGTTGTTAGTGCGCATTCCTTCCCCACCTTCTCCTGTCTGTATGTTTTAATTAGGGTCTTAAAACCCTAATTAAAAATGAAACTGGCAGGGCAAAAGTGCCACACAGCACCGCTTTCCCCTGCTCTAAGTAAACATTAGGGCTGGACTCCAAATTGATTCAGGAGTTCAATCCAGATTGGGCTGCCCCCCACTGGGTCCTACCCAAAGTGCTATACAGAGTCTGCAATAGGATTGGCACAAGGGGAGATGGGCATGTACTGCAAGGCTGTTGAAGATTTTTCTTTGAAAGGGAAAAAATGTTCTGAACTTTCTTTCATGTTGCATACTTTGTATTGGCAATAGTCGATGGTCCCCATTCAAAAGCACAGACAATTGTGTAAATTAATGCAGATCTTCTGAAGCTGCTGTATTGGTGAGGCTCCAATGCACATCACAGAATGATAGAATCATAGAGTTGGATGGGACCCTGAGGATCATCTAGTCAAACCCTCTGCAATGCATCTAAAGCATTGTTTCACTTTGCATTACCCAGTTGCTCAACATAATGCACAATTAAGCTGCTGCTTTTGTGTGTGTGCATTCAGTGAATCAAACAGACGTTCTTACAATGACCGGTCCCCACATTAAAATGGGGGGGGCGATGTTTGCGTGGTCACACACAGCCCCCTGAATTCCTGGGCGACACCTGGTAGTTCGGCTGGCTGCACCCTCCCCCAGAAGGGATACCTGGGGTTTCCACCTACCCAGCTAACTGTCCAATCCCGCCTGGGGGAGGCGTAGCCAAGGGATTGGCCAGGTAAGGGGAGGGACTACCCAGCCCACACAATAGAGAGTGTAGCTTACCAGGAAGCAGCAGTCGGGCTCCAGAGCTTCTCCCACCCTCCACTCCCTCAATTAATGCTTACTTTACAGGTTAACCTTTTTTCCACAGGCACTCAGGCGCTGCTATGTCAAGGCCGCTGTTGAAGGGCCAGAAAGGAATTTCCCTGCAATGGCAGGTTTTGCCTTTCCTATAGCAATTTGTCACAACTTTGGCAGTTTCAGGCCTTGGGCGGAATCCTTTAGTCATCTTCCTAAATGGGGGGGGGGGCGTGGGGCAGTGACTCCATGCCCCCAGTGTGGCGGCAATAACAGGGTTCCCCGTTAAAGGGGTATTGGGGGGAGGCATTGGCCATACGCCGAGAGGTTGTCATTGCTCTCCCCCACCAGTGGCGGCAAAATGGGGGGCGGGCTCTCTGCTTGAACATATGTTCTCCAGAGCCAGCCCAATCCCCACACATTCTGGATAACCCTGAAGTTTCCCAGATCCCCGGCTGGGGGCTGGGAAGGATAAACGCCCAATGCCTGAGCCAAGGTCTCCCTACATCTGAATCTTAATAAAGTTGTGGCCAATTTTAATCCCATAGCACGTTGTCTGGTGTCATTATTCCGCTCGGGGGTCGCCTAGGGCTTGGGGGATTCCGCCTGTCCATGCAAACCTGCTCCATGCCCAGGGCACTTAACTGCAATGTTGAACATGCAATTTTCACTTTAGGAAGAGAAGTCGATGGGCACTTGCTACATCTTTCATTCTGCCCAACTTCATCTTGTCTCTCCTGTACTCCTTCAGTGCCTCATTGGGCAACTCCAGATATATATTTCGCAGCACTACATTTCAGAGTGTGAAGTGACAAATAATTTGATCTTTAATTAAGTGGAGAAATTAAATTGCTTCTCAGATTCTGTGAGTGAAGACCTTGGTAATCAGTGGACAGAAGTGTGAAAAAAAAACATATAAAGTTGTTTGATTCCATATAGATTTGTCATAGCCATTCAAGGAAGGTTATTGACATTTCTGTGTGGCTCGTGAGATGAACTCTGGGTTGTTGTTTTTTTAAGAAATTGGAGCTATCTATTAAGCATGACCTTTAGCTATTGTTACCAGGATAATCTGTAGTAGATTCACCCCACCCATGACTCCTTGAATCTGAGGGGAGTGAGACTTTGTGCTGGTCATCAGGCAATGGCTTTTTCCACCTGCTATACCTCACCCTCCAGCCCTAAGACCCTTCAGAATGGAGTTGCTTGTTAAGTATGATTGTTTAATTGTACATTGAAATGGAAAATGACTCTGTATAGCTCTGTATGTACACTGCTAAATACATAGCATGGAAACTTCCACTGTAGCTAAACAAATGAGTTGCAGAGAGCTTAGCAGGTTGACAATTAACTTAGAAGGTATCTCTGCTACTCTATCATGAGGTGTTTAACATTAGATCACATGGGGTGTGTTCCATTGCAAATCTCCATTTTTTGTGAGCTGGTCTTTGTTCTCTCTCTGAAGCACCTGAAGAGAAAGGATGCTGTTAATAACTCTCTTTAGGAGAACACAGGCTCAAGCTGGAATGCCAGCTGTGTGGGGGCAGAGTTTTGTACTCACTTCTGGCTGAAGCTATGCTTAGACAAGCATATGATGTTTTGCAACTATTTCGATGTAGCATTATTGTTTTGAGTGTCTGTTTTGGAACAAGTTCTGTTAGTAAAGCTTTTGAACCATATTTTTGAACTAGACAATTTTTTATTCCAAAAAAGTCATTTTTTCCATCTTATTGCTTTCAAATGTGCAATATTAAACACCACAATATTGTTGTCATGGGCATTTGTGTCTCTTTTTTTGCTCTTTTTATGATCTGAGTGGAAGATTATGAGTCCTGGAGTTGGGGAAAATATGTGGGTGAATTCAACAGTGCTTAGTTTGTTTTTGGCTTATTAGTGTTGTTTTTGGCTTAACAATGTTGTTAATTTGTTTTGTGGGTTATCAGTGCTGTATTGCTTTGTGAATCTTAGAATATGACATTGGTTGTGGTTATGCTGTTTAGTTTCTCTTGTTGTTTTATTAATAGTGTTTTATAGAAGGTGGTTGTTTTACTGATGAGCTCTAATTGTCACTGATGATTTCTTAATTGCTTTATGTTGTGTTTATGTTGTGATTGTATTTATGTTGCAATTGTGATGTTCTATTGTGTTATTGTTATTTATTGTTTTTGAGCTGCTTTGTGACTCCTGTGAGTGAAAAGTGGAATAGAAATGGAATGAATGGAAAGGAATGGAATAGAATGAATGAATGATACTTTGACTCAGGATGGAAATAGTTTCAGGACTAAAAACTTTCAGGAACAAAAATGCTGCAAAGGCACAGTACTTTATTTGAGGGTGGTCTCATCACTTTAATTCCTTCTTCTAAGGCGGGGGTTACACACACACACACACACACACACACACACTACATGTTGTGTGGTGCTCATGCATTTATTATTCCTTGGAATATGCTGAATTATTATATTAGGGAAATTGTTTAAGTAGAGTTGCAGACCCTGGGAATAGTTTATTTATCTTAAAATGAATATCAGAATAAAACATATCAGCTCTCTTGAGACATTCTGGAAAAATTCATCTGAACAAAGGATGATGGTGAGGAATTTGTGAAATTAAGTACTCCAATAAGAAGATTAAAAGATTCTGTTGGCACCATGGACAAAGTAGTCCCTTATCAATAATCCTCCCCATAGGTAACCAATCAGCTATTAACCTGCAAAATATTTCTCCAGAAGGGATTTCTGCAGTAAACAACCCTGATATAACATTTGCCTTAAAAAAAAAAAAGAATCCACACACCATCTTGTTTACAAAAAGGAAATGGAAAACAAGTTCGCAGCATGATATTTACTCTGAATCACAAGGGCCAAATGGAACATTATTCTGATAAATTAATTTCCTGGGTAGTGCTATAAAAAAAATAATAATCCAGCAGCCAGCCAAACAAAACTTATTTGAAGACTTAACAACTTTCATCTTGAAGTTCCAGGCCCAATGCAAACTTTTCAGGGTTATTTCACATATACTACATCCATTTCATACAAAATATACAGAACATACCTACCTATTATTTACAAGTGCACACATTGTCCACATGCCTTGGAACGACAAGAGCAGTTTGTTTATAGAGCAAAACATATTGTGTGATCCAGCTTTCTGTCTGGTGCATATACCACCTATCTCTGGTTTTGCATTTAAGTTGCAACAACATCATCAACAACAACTTATTATTTATACCCTGCCCATCTGGCTGGGTTTCCCCCAGCCACTCTGGGCGGCTCCCAACAGAATATAAAAACATGATAAAACATCAAACATTAAAAACTTCCCTAAACAGGGCTGCCTTCAGATGTCTTCTAAAAGTCAGATTAGTTGTTTATTTCCTTGACATCTGGTGGGAGGGCATTCCACAGGGTGGGCGCCACTACCAAGAAGGCCCTCTGCCTGGTTCCCTGTAGCCCCACTTCTCGCAGGGAGGGAACCGCCAGAAGGCCCTTGACCTCAGTGTCTGGGCAGAACGATGGGGGTGGAGACGCTCCTTCAGGTATACTGGGCCTTCAGGTATAGTAGGACTTTAAAGGTCAACACCAACAGAAATGTGCTCAGAAATGTACTGGGAGCCAATGTAGGTCTTTCAAGACTGGTGTTCATAGGTATAAATTCAGACCCCAAACTTCTCAGCTCCCATCCATCTGGCTATGTCATGGGATTACAGGGCTCAGCTGTTTCTCCCTCGTGATAGAAATGATATTGCAGAAGTCAAGTCAAGGCATTTAACTCCTATCTTTTAAGGGCCAATAAATAAGGCAAGGAAGGTGGTACTTTGCTGGGGTGTGGATTCTGAGAGAACTGGACCAGTATCTCCAAATATAAAGAGAAGGTACTTCTAGGACCATAGAAAAGCGGGGGGAGGGGGACAGGGAGGGTTCCGTGCTAGCAGCCTTCCTGCCTGGAGCAATAAATGGCTCAATCCTGAGGCAAGTGTTGGATAGGTCTGAAGGGAAATAATATTTACATGCATGGCCATAAATGAGCATTAATGGTCAAAATGTACGACTGTGTGTCCTCTTAAAAGGCCCCGCTACTTGACAATTTATAATCTGAAACCCAGCTACAGTAGGATGGCATTTGTATAGAACTTCAGAGTATTGACAACACTTTTGCTTTCAACACATTATTTTATTGCAATCCTTACATTTCAAAACCTATAAACACAAGACAAGAGGTAGCACTAAACAAGAACAGAGGAAGAAGTGGTCTTCATGGCTTAGATCCACACACAGCATTGCTCTGATTTGAGTCTTAAAGATCTGATCAGTTGCTCCAAATTTAATATCAGAATTTCCTGCTTCCAAGTTACAGAAATGAGTGCCAGCCTCTTCTAAGTAGGAAAATCTCTTCAATGTAATTTAATGTAAAGCAGCTCTTGTGTACTCATGACCACTGTTTCCCTCCCACATTAGAGCAATCCCAGAATAAAATTAAATATTGGGAGGAAACTTTATAATAAAAATGCTTTTCCTCAAAGGGGAGGAGAGGAACGGGGAAAAAGTAGAAAACACACTGGGGAAATTAACATAAGCTTCAATGCACAAAACTTGAGATAATTAAAACAGCATTTGAAGTCCACTCATTCTACTATCACAAAAGGAAAATTCTGGTCAAATAGCAGGGCTGTACATTGGATTTATACAAATCCTAAATCTCAAGGTGAAGTGGGATGCCTCAGAGTAAATTTGGGGCTTCACAGAGGCGAAGCTGGGTCTCAGTGAGGCAGCATGAGTCAAAGCGGGAATCCCTGAAGCAAGATATGACACCTCAGTGATCAATACACGAAAAAAGGTTGCAAACAATGATATCCTGACAGTGAAAGTAATGAGTGGTATCTAACTAATGTGTTCCATCAGCACAAAGATTGACGCTTGTGCAATGGAACTCGTCCTCCTCTCCAGTATATAATAGAATCATACAATCATAGAATCATACAGTTGGAAGAGACCACAAGGGCCATCCAGTCCAACCCCCTGCCAAGCAGGAAACACCATCAAAGCATTCCTGACAGATGGCTGTCAAGCCTCCGCTTAAAGACCTCCAAAGAAGGAGACTCCACCACACTCCTTGGCAGCAAATTCCACTGTCCAACAGCTCTTACTGTCAGGAAGTTCTTCCTAATGTTTAGGTGGAATCTTCTTTCTTGTAGTTTGAATCCATTGCTCCGTGTCCGCTTCTCTGGAGCAGCAGAAAACAACCTTTCTCCCTCCTCTATATGACATCCTTTTATATATTTGAACATGGCTATCATATCACCCCTTAACCTTCTCTTCTCCAGGCTAAACATACCCAGCTCCCTAAGCCGTTCCTCATAAGGCATCGTTTCCAGGCCTTTGACCATTTTGGTTGCCCTCTTCTGGACACGTTCCAGCTTGTCAGTATCCTTCTTGAACTGTGGTGCCCAGATTATTATTATTTTATTATTTGTACCCCACCCATCTGGCTGGGTTTCCCCAGCCACTCTGGGCAGCTTCCAACAAATATTAAAATACATTAAAATGTCACAGATTAAAAACTTCCCTAAACAGGGCTGCGTTCAGGTATTTTCTAAATGTCAGGTAGTTGTAGCACAAACAGAAATCCTTGGCCCTGACGGAACATGCTAGCTGGCCACTGACAATGTCTCTAAATTCACCATAATCCCACAAAGGTAAAAAAAAAAAGGTAAAGGACCCCGGACGGTTAAGTCCAGCCAAAGGCAACTATGGGGTTGTGGCGCTCATCTCGCTTTCAGGCTGAGGGAACTGGCGTTTGTCCACAGACAGCTTTCCGGGTCATGTGGCCGGCAGGACTAAACCACTTCTGGCACAACAGAACACCATGATGGAAACCAATCACATGGAAACGCCATTTACCTTCGCGCCGCAGCGGTACCTATTTATCTGCTTGCACTGGTGTGCTTTCGAACTGCGAGGTTGGCAGAAGCTGGGACAGGGCAACAGGAGCTCACCCCGTCACCGGGATTCGAACTGCTGACCTTCCGATCGGCAAGCCCAAGAGGCCCAATAGTTTAGACCACAGCGCCACCTGTGTCCCCAATAACCCCCCCCCCAACACCAGGATGGAATAATGATGGGAGAAGGAAGAACAACAGAGTGAGGAGAGGGTGTAAAGAGAGAAATCTGTAGTGACTGACAGGTCTAGCTTGTAATCAGAAGGAGTACTTTAGCCAGCTGCAATTCCCGTGCTTTGGGAGAGGGAGCAGCTGTGGAAGAAGAAAAGATATGTCTCTAAGATCAAGGAGGATGCTGGGGGGGGGCACTGAGGCAGTGCTTTATTGTGACTAACAGGTGAGCCTTGTAAGAGGAAATGGTTTTACCTAGAAACTGAATTCCTTCGTTCATCCCACCACAAACTCAACTTTAAAGGTGTCTTGGAGAAAAGACCCTGGACCTATTTGGCAGATTGCTTATCCAACGTCTGCAATTTTCATACAAAACACTATAGGAGAATTAAGTAATTCCTACACTTACACTGTAATCATAGCTGTCAACTTTTCCCTTTTCTTGCGAGGAACCCTATTCGGAATAAGGGAATTTCCCTTAAAAATAAAAAAAAGGAAAAAGTTGACAGCTATGACTGTAATGGCGATAATTGTAGGAAATCCACTGCTTTCTGAAATTGGGCAGGATTCCTAACTTCACAAAGGGAGATCTTGTCTGCAAATTTCTTTTTTTTTTTTATAAGAATTTATTATTTTTCAATAGTACAAAAAAGGAAACAGCATACACACTATAAAATAAACACAATACATAAACACAATATAAACAACAACAATATAATAACATAAAAAAGAAAAACATATACAAACCTTAAATCAACACATAACTTTGTACTTTTCTTGTTCTTATAATCTTATCTAAAAGACTTCCCCTGCTCCCTCCCCTGTCTTCATCCTCCTATACGTGTTATAGGTAGCTTTATCTCTTGTTCCATAATCATATATCTTGTTTCTTAATAGTCTTGGCTATACTTTCTTAATATACTTAACTTTGCTTTATCGACTATAAATCATAGCTTAAACCAAAATCTTAGCAAATTCTTTAACAAATTAAATCTCTCATACAAGAAAAAGAAACATCTTCTTTACTATCCTATCTAACATATAACTGCTAAAGCCGCTATTCTATTTAATTCTGCTCAAATATTCAATTTAACTGATTTAACTAAATAATCTTTGAATTTTTTCCAATCCTGTGACACCCTCTCCTCCCTCTGGTCCCGGATTCTGGCGGTCAGGTCTGCAAGTTCCATATATTCCATCATCTTCATCTGCCATTCTTCCACCGTTGGTATCTCTTCTCCTTTCCATGTTCTTGCCAATAAAATTCTAGCTGCTGTCGTGGCATACATAAAAAACACTCTATCCTGACTGGGTATCTCTTCATTGGTTATGCTCAGAAGGAATGCCTCTGGTTTCTTACAAAAGGTAACTTTCATTACCTTCTTAAGTTCATTATAAATCTTATCCCAGAAGGCATTTACCACTGGGCACAACCACCACATATGAAAAAAGGTACCTTTCGCATGTTTACATTTCCAACATACATCTGACATTTTGGTGTTCATCTTAGCTATCTTAACTGGTGTCAAATACCATCTATACACCATTTTCATTATGTTTTCTCTTAAGGCTATGACAAGCAGTAAATTTGATACCTTTCTGCCACAGTCTCTCCCAGTCATCCATCATAATATTATGTCCTACATCTTTCGCCCAATCTATCATTGACGATTTAACCAATTCATCTTTCGTATGCCACTCTAGCAAAAGATTATACATTTTGGAAAGGTTCTTAAAGTTCGATTCTATCAGTTCTGTCTCCAGTTTTGATTTTTCTACTTGAAAACCAACTTTTTTGTCCATTTTAAACGTTTCATACACCTGATGGTATTGCAGCCAGTCGGGGACCTGACTTTTAACTTGATCATAACTTTTCAACTTAAATGTGTCCCCTTCCTGCTGCAATATGTCCATGTATCTTAACCAATTTGCAGACATGTTCGGTCTCTTATAAGCCTTGGCCTCCACTGGGGAGATCCATCTAGGAGTCTTTCTCTCTAACAAGTCTTTATATCTAGTCCAAACCTGATACAAGGATTTTCTAACTATATGAGTCTTAAAAGTTCTGTGAATTTTAACCTTGTCATACCAAAGGTATGCATGCCAACCAAACATATTGTCGTGTCCTTCCAAGTCCAACACATCAACATTTTCTAATTTAAACCAATCCTTTAGCCAGCAAAAGGCCGCTGCTTCAAAATAAAGTCTTAAGTCCGGCAGGGCAAAGCCTCCTCTCTCTTTAGAGTCTGTTAGGATCTTAAACTTGATTCTAGGCTTTTTGCCCTGCCATATAAACTTCGATAAATCCTTTTGCCATTTCTTAAAGCAGTCCAATTTATCCAAAATCGGTATGGCTTGGAATAAAAACAGCATCCTTGGTAGGACATTCATTTTAACCACTGCTATTCTTCCCATTAACGACAAGTTTAAGTCTTGTCCAAATTTCCATATCTTTTTTTATCTCCATCCACAGTTTTTCATAGTTGTCCTTGTACAGGTTCAAATTCTTGGTTGTGAGATTGATACCTAGATATTTTACAGTTTTAACAAAATTGAGGCCAGTGGCTTCTTGTATTCTTTGAATCTGTTCTGCACTCAAATTTTTACCTAAAACTTTGGTTTTCTGTTTATTTAATTTGAAGCCAGCTACAAGTCCAAATTGTTCAATTAATTCCAAAGCTCTGGGGACACTGCTTTCGGGTTCTTGAAGGGATAACATCAAATCGTCTGCAAAGGCGCGTAATTTGTATTCTTTCTCTCCCACTCTAATTCCTTTTGTCTGTTTGTCTTTTCGAATCATATTTAGGAGGACTTCCAGGACCGTAATAAAAAGTAAAGGGGAAATAGGGCACCCTTGTCTTGTTCCTTTCTCAACTTCAATCTCCTCCGATATCACACTGTTTACTATTACTTTTGCTCTTTGTTCTGTATAGATGGCCTTAATGCCATTTAAGAATTTTTCTCCAACTCCCATCTTTTCCAAATTCTTTTTCATAAATGTCCAAGATACTTTATCAAACGCTTTCTCTGCATCAACAAACAATAGTGCCGCATCTATATTTATGTCTCTTTCCAGTTTTTCTAAAATGTCCACAATAATTCTCGTATTATTACTTATTTGTCTTCCTGGTAAGAAGCCTGCTTGGTCTCTATGTATATATTCTTTCAACACTCTTTTCAGCCTTGTAGCCAAAACATTTGCAAAAATTTTATAATCCACATTCAACAGGGATATTGGACGATAATTTTTCATTTGAGTCTTATCTGTATCTGGTTTTGGAATCAGTGTGATAAAGGCTTCTTTCCATGTCTCTGGTGCCCTATTTCCTTCTAGTATCTTATTGCAAACTTCTCTTAATGGCTGCAATAGCCAATCTTTTAATGTCTTATAATATTTTGCCGTTAATCCATCCGGTCCTGGAGCCTTCCCCAATTGCATGTTGTTTATTGCATCTTCCATCTCTTGTGTCGTAATTGGGTGGTTGAGGGTTGTTAACTTTTCCTCTGGGACTTTTTGCAATCCATTCTTTTCCAGAAATCGGTCTATCTCTACTTCGTCTGTCTTCTCCGCCTTGTACAGTTGCTTATAAAATCTCTGAAAACACCATCTGATTTCCTCTGGCTTCTCTACATTTTTCCCATTTACTACCAGATTTGTGATGACATTGGCCTTTTGTCTTTTCTTTAGTTGCCAAGCTAGTAGTTTTCCGCATTTATTGGCCGATTCAAATGTTCTTTGTTTCATCATTTTCACTTTCCATTCGATGTCCTGATTCATAATGTTTGCATATTGGGATTGCAAGTATTTAATTTCTTTTTGGATTTTAACACATCTGGGATGTCCTCTTAGTTCTTTTTCCTTTTCTTTGATTGATTTCAACAATCTTTCCATTTCTATGTTTTGTTGTTTCTTCTTTTTCGCCTTTTCACTTATGAGGAATCCTCTCATTACCGCTTTACTTGCATCCCAAGCAATCCTTTTCTCCACTTCGGAATTCCAATTAATTTGAAAATATTCTTTCATCTTTTTCGCCGCTTTTTCTACTAGCTTAGTATCTCTCATCAATGCATCATCCATTCTCCATCTGAAAGAGTCCTTGGAAATCATTTTTAAATTTAAGCTGTACCGGGTTATGATCTGAAAGCATTCTAGGGCCGATTTCTGCTTTTTGTATTTTTGGAGCCAATTCATTCGAGATCCAAATATAATCTATCCTCGACCATGACTGCTGGGATTCACTGTAGTACGTTGCCTCTGTTTCTGTAGGGTTTTTTATTCTCCAAGAGTCCACCAAATTTAAATTATCCACCATTTCGAAAAAAGTCCTTGGGAGCTTCCCATCATTTGTTAATTTAGTTCTTTGCGATCTGTCCATTAATGTGGAAACTGCCCCATTAAAGTCTCCAAGGCACACTACCTTATAGTCCAAATACTCCAACAGCAAGTCATGTATTTTTTTGTAGAAAATCGACTTTCCATCATTTGGTGCATAAAGTCCCAGAATCAAAAATTTTTCGCCTTGTACATTGATTTCAATTGCGATGTATCTTCCTTCTTCATCTTTAAATAGCTGTCTTGGGCTATATTTCTCCTTTGCATATATTACAACTCCTCTCTTCTTGACTTTATCCGATGATATAAACTCTTGGCCTAGTTTCTTGTTCTGTAATAATCTTCTGTGACGTCGGACTATGTGGGTCTCCTGTAAGCATATTATATCCAAATTCTTCTTTTCTAGGCTGTAGAACACTCTGCGTCTCTTTGGTCTCTGATTTAATCCCCGGACATTCCATGTTGTTAGTTTAAGAGTCATTTTCCTTTATTATTCTGCTCCTCCAGATGCCTCTCCTTTCTTGTCTTCCTCTGGATCTTGACTCGGCCCTGCAGGTTTCGGCGGTGGCGGAAATACTTCTGGAAGCTTGTAAAGTTGTGCTGGGTCAAGTGGAGTTCCTTCAAATTGCTCCAGATGTTTGTCCAAAAACTTTTGCTTATCCGCCAAAGACCTTATTCTTATCTTTTTCCCTTCAAACGTAAATGCAAGGCCTTCAGGAAATTCCCAACTGAAGGAGATCTTTCTTCTTCTTAGCTCTGTAACCAAGTCGTTATAAGGAACTCTTTTGTCTAGGAAAAATCTGGGGATATCCTTGTAAAAAATTACTTTATTCTGCTGTACCACCAGGTTGTTTCTATAGTGTAAGTCCAGAAAATAATCTCTGTCGTGCCTGTCGTGGAGCACCAACAAACAGTCACTGACTGCCTTGGTGCTTTTCTTTCCTCTGGAGCCTCTAGGTCCAAATCTGAAGGCCTTCACTATGCGTGCTGAGACGTTTACCTCTTCCAATTCCCAATATGTTGAAAATAACTCCACAATATAGGCTTTTAGGTCTTCTCCTTCCAATTCTGGAAGACCCCTTAAACGGATGTTTCCTTCTCTCTGATGTAATTGCAGAAAGGCAAGAGATTCTTCCACAGACCTCTGTCGTGTTCCAATATTCTCTAGCTGCTCCAAGTCTAAATTGTCCAATTTTTCTTCCACCTTTTTTATTTTTTCTCTGACCACTTTAATTTCCTCAGAGTCCTTTTTCAATGTGGTCACCTCCTGCCCAATCTTATTACTTGTCTGCAAATTTCATCCAGTTCCACACCAAAGTTTATTTTGTTTTATTTTTAAAATCAAAATCAAAATGTAAAGGTGTCTAATACAGTAGCCTCTGAACATATGCCCCTGTAATCTGGCAGACTTTATTCACTCCGGCAGAGCTGGAATGCCTGAAAGTTTCAACTACTTTTGTCAAAAGGGGAAAGAAATATTATAGTCTTTTAAAATGTTTCCCAATATTCAATTGCAGGAGGGATGGTATGAAGCAGACTTGGACCCTGAGCCTAACTGGGCAGTCTTTGAATTTGTCCAAGCTAAATCAGGCTGTTTTTATTTATTTTTTTACAAATAACCAAGTCAGAGTCTGAACTTAATCTTGTGGTCAGTACACAACCCTGTCACACAGAAATGGCCCTTACAATAATGCTCGACGGAATCTTGCTGTATGTGACATTTAGGAAGACATTTCAGAGTTCAAGGAAGGTTCTGGTTGTATTCTTAGGAGATTATAATTTGCAATAGCTGCAATTTAGTCCTGTGTGGTTAGAGTGCCAACACGTAATGTAAAACTGATGTTTTGCATATATAAAGCTCAAGACTCAAACCACAGTATTTTTAGATTAGAAAGAAATCACAGATAGCAGGAGATGGAGGCAGTAGATAAAACCACTCTTGAAACCTGATAACCGCATCTTGGAGATAAGAAAGCTTTTTTCTAGAACTACAGCTGAGGAACAACGAGGCCCCTTTTTATTTCATACTTCTTCTGAAGCCTGTGCAAAGATGGAACTCAGTTCCCGCACCTCTCAGGTGGGCGCCATTGCCATTATAAGAGAACAAGAGAAGCGTTCATGGTGAGTTCCCGCACCTCCTTTTCTAGAAAAATAGCAATGACAAGGGTTGCCACCTTTAGTCAGACAAAATAAATCGGGTCTTCCCTCAAAGAGGGCACTTGTTGTGGTGTGGCCTGGCAACCAAACCCTTGTGTTGTGGGTGGGAACATTTGGACAGCCGCAACACCCTATTGGTAGGTCTCTCGATGCTGGGTGTAATCTGACCAATGGGACGCTAGCTAAAGGGATTGAGGGACCTACATAAGCCCATGCACGTGTCCCTGAGCTTCCTCTTTGGGCCAGTGCATTGGAACACCCGCCCACCTCTCCTTATATTTAGTTCTTGTCCTTGACCTTGCTATGCTGTCATGTGTCGTCTGTCGTTGGGACAGGGGCACGGCAGGAATTTTCCCCACTTGGCTGATTGGCTGTTGCCATTTGGGTTTCGCCTGCCGCGTAGCAAATCGTCACAACTTGTAAGGTTGCGGATAGGCTCTGGTTCAGGTGATAGGGGTAGCAGAACGCTCTAGCCATCCCTATGCGAAGGTATTCTGTTAAAGACCGCCCCCCACATCAAATGGAGGGCGGCGTTTGCGTGGCCGTGCGCAGCGCCCTGAATTCCTGGGTGACACCTGGTAGTTCGGACTGGCTTTGCCTCCCCCCAGAAGGGATACCTGGGGTCTCCGCCTACCCAGTTAACTGTCCAATCCCGCCTGGGGGAGGCGTTGCCAAGGGATTGGCCAGGTAAGGGGAGGGACTACCCAGCCCACACAATAGAGTGTGTAGCTTACCTGAGTAGCAGCAGTTGGGACCTCACTCGTTTTCCATTTTGGGGCCAATAAAACACGAGCGGCAGTAGTGGCATACATAAATAACCCTCTCGCACTCTCCACCCCTCTCCCACCTCTGCCTCTGCAAAACCACTCCTCATTGGGCCAAATCGCCCTCAGGCCATAACATTCTCCCCTAGGGAGATACCACATCTTCTCTTCTTCCAGGAGTGAAGAAGAAGAGTATGAATTTGATATCCTGCTTTATCACTACCCGAAGGAGTCTCAAAGCGGCTCACATTCTCCTTTCCCTTCCTCCCCCACAACAAACACTCTGTGAGGTGAGTGGGGCTGAGAGACTTCAAAGAAGTGTGACTAGCCCAAGGTCACCCAGCAGCTGCATGTGGAGGAGCGGAGACGTGAACCCGGTTCACCAGATTACGAGTCTACCGCTCTTAACCACTACACCACACTGGCTCTCAGTGGAGTGGAGGGGTGTGGCCAATTTGGCCCCTCCCATACATCTGGGAATGGCATCGTTCACGTAGATGATAAATTTAAAAGGGAAAGCATGACAGTTCCCAGTCTGTAAGATGCCAATGCCCTTACAGAATTTCATGTCTTTAAAAAGAAGTTTGTCCCTTTTATTCCCCATAAATCAATGTCAGCGGCAATAAAGAAAAAGGCACAAAAGGAAAGTAACACTGACTAAAGTAATAACTAAGGTCTGATCAGCCAGTCTTATTAATCCAATCCCATTTTTTTATCACTCAGCAGGAATTTTCTGAAGACTTAATATTCTCTTATATAAAAGAAACGGGAGAGATTGAAAATGATTAAAAAATATAATTGGAGGAAAATATTCATTTCAGCCATAAATGAAAATTGGCAATGAATGAACAATGAATTTCGCCATGTGCTCAGTAATGCTATTTAAGGGGGAACTATAACAAAGATTAAAATATGCTGAAATAGATTTGGGGTGGGGAGGCGAGACATGCAGGTATCTTAATTTCTAATTAGGTACTTTGAAACAGTGAGCAATTTCATTATGACTAAATTGTCCTTACATCTTAAAGCTGTTTAAACAGTTGAACAATTCTAATCACTTCACCAATGGAATCCAAAGTTTGAAGCAGATTTTTTTTTAAAGAAAAAAAAGATTGCTGACAACATATAGACTCTATTTAAGGAGATATCTGAACCCTTGGAAAAGCACAAAACGGGAAAACACTGACAATGCAATCTTGTGCCCATCTCCTCAGAAGTAAATCCCACTGCAATCAATGGGGATTACACCAATGTAAGTGAATAATGGACTGCAGTCTTATTTGCTTGCTTGTCTTAAATCACAGACTTATTTTCCACAAAACCTCACAAAACATGGTTGTATGCTAAATACTTTCTTGTATTAAAATGGATTTAACCCTGTGGGTCCTCGCCAATTCCTGGGATCATTCATTCTAAAATAAAGCCAGAACTCAACATCATCGTGAAGTTCAATCTAAATGACTAAATTCTTAGGATACTTGGGGCTTTCTTTCAGCCAGAACTTGCCAGAACTCCATTCCTGCACCTCTCAGGTGGGTGCCATGGCCATTCTAAGAGTACAAGGGAGGCATTCATGGTGAGATCCGGCACCTCTTTTTCCAGAAAAAAATGCACCAATTATACTTTATTGCATTTCCTTTGGCCCAAAGGTTTTGTTAATAATAATAATAATAATAATAATAATAATAATAATAATAATAATAATAATTTATTTCACCCCACCCATCTGGCTGGGTCTCCCCAGCCACTCTGGGTGGCTTCTGTGGGATGTAAAAAGAACAGGGGCAGTCAAACCCAACTTTTTCTAGAAGGTTGTCTCAGTCCTCAAGCCGGAACTTCCTGTCTTCCTGGACTGAGACAAAACTTCCTTATATGGAACTCTACAGTTGGGAGCGAACTCCACAGTTGGGAGCGGCCAACTGTAGCTCAGGCCGGGCTCCATTTTGTCGCTGGTCAGTTGTCGTGTTGATCTCTCTCTCTGACAGTTTAAAAGCAGCATTACTAAAAATGTACCGTTGGCACTAGGCCAAGAGTAGAAAAGGGGGACTTTCTCTCATAAGGAGAAAGTCACCACATGTATATTGTTTAGCAACTTTTAAGCCTGCCTCTAGGATCCTGTATGTGACTAGATGATTACTTGTGAGTAAACGTTTTTCACTTGACCGAAGACTCAGAAGTGTCTTATTGAAAGAGGGATAAAAAGGAGAAGACACCAGGATAACATTTTTATGACTCTATGCAAACTATCCGCTGTGCATGTGAGGTAAAAAGAGAATGTTAGCTCTGCTGATATTATCGAGCTTGTAAACACAAGTTGGGATAGGATATCTAAAACAATATATCCTCTCCCACATCCCTCAACATTCCCACAGCTTCCATCAAATGTTAAAATACATTTTAATATTTTATTTTTAATAACTTTATATAGAAATGTAGGGTACCCTGTACCACTTTTTCCTCATGCAAAGGTTCTAAGAGGGCCAGATTTGATGAAGTGAACATGTGTGAGGGCTGACCAAAGTTGTTGAGCTTTTTGGGGAATTTTACCCCAATAAATAAACTGCCACAGGGGCCAGATTAAACTGACCGGCGGGCCGGATTAAGCCCCCGAAACAGACTTTGGACATGCATGTCCTAGCATCTCTGCTGCGGGGAGGAGGGAATTTCAACCTGAAATCCTGGAGACCTCCTGCCAATCATTGTTGACAGTACTGAGCTAGATGCAATGGTGTTCTGATTTCTTATAATACATGTTATTGTGCTTGTGATGGGAGGAGAGCTTTCTGCTGCAGCTGCACCAAGGAGGCTTCTGGTAATAACAGATCCCAACATGCTCTGCTAGACAGCTTAGGATTCCTCTCTCAATGGGTATAGGATTGCAGCCTTTAAAGAAAAAAACCCAGACAAACCAATATTATAAATAATTCCAAAATTATAAATGCCTACAAACAAAATTATTATTTGCTATTAAAATAGCAAAACTGACCTGCCGGTAGCCTTCTTTCATTTCTACATAAAGAGATCTGTATAAGCATGCAGATTCTTATCCTGCCAAGCCAAATCATCCATTTGAGTAATTTCATCATATGCAACTTAACCTTAAACATATTTCTTTATATATATATTTTTTGTTGTTGTTCAGTCGTTCAGTCGTGTCCGACTCTTCGTGACCCCATGGACCAGAGCATGCCAGGCACGCCTATCTTTCACTGCCTCCCGCAGTTTGGCCAAACTCATGTTAGTAGCTTCGAGAACACTGTCCAACCATCTCATCCTCTGTCGTCCCCTTCTCCTTGTGCCCTCCATCTTTCCCAACATCAGGGTCTTTTCTAGGGAGTCTTCTCTTCTCATGAGGTGGCCAAAGTACTGGAGCCTCAACTTCAGGATCTGCCCTTCCAGTGAGCACTCAGGGCTGATTTCTTTAAGGATGGATAAGTTTGATCTTCTTGCAGTCCATGGGACTCTCAAGAGTCTCCTCCAGCACCATAATTCAAAAGCATCAATTCTTCGGCGATCAGCCTTCTTTATGGTCCAGCTCTCACTTCCGTACATTACTACTGGGAAAACCATAGCTTTAACTATACGGACCTTTGTCGGCAAGGTGATGTCTTTGCTTTTTAAGATGCTGTCTAGGTTTGTCATTGCTTTTCTCCCAAGAAGCAGGCGTCTTCTAATTTCGTGACTGCTGTCACCATCTGCAGTGATCATGGAACCCAAGAAAGTGAAATCTCTCACTGCCTTTATATTTTTACATTTTGTCATTTTGTGTGTGGTCCCCCCCCCCAATGTTGTAGACCTCTAGCGTAGGATTTTGTTCCAGCCCTGAACAACAGCTTCCCACTTTCTTCCATGCTCTTACGTTGCCTGTTCCATCCTAGCAGTGCCATTAACATTTGCCTTCCAAAAGTTACAGGCAATTTGGTCCAAGTCTTTAAAATGAAGCTTAAAATAGTTTTGGCTGATCAATCATAACAGGGCACAAATAATTCCACTCCCCCTCCGCCGCTTCAAATCGTTTTCCCAGAAAATGACAGAACTGTTGGAAAGAATGGAATTAAATCTTAAGAGACAATGTGGAATGAAAAGTAAAACCCAGTCTTCTTAACACTTTTTAGAAGTACAAATCTAGCTGTCAAAATATAGGACAGGGATACAGCCTGCTCAGATGCACAGGCAAGGACTGTTACTGCAATATTTTGATCAACGAACACGCACCACTGGCAAGATTTAAGCAAAGGAAATCAATCGCGGAATATGAATAATGTGCCTATAATACTCTAGCTAAAGGAAAGAACCTCTCTGTGTATTGATATAGTGTGTAAACTCCAAATTGGCCAATTGATTATTAATTACCCCTGGGCAGATTGAAAGTCAAAGGGAGCCCTGCTGATATATCTAAATGAGGACAAGGAATGCAACCATAATGCTTTTGGGGGGATTCAAGCATCAGTAGTTTGAGAACGGCAAAATGATGTTATGGTAATGAAGACTCACTCTCCAAATGTCATCCATGGAGAAACATACAGGGCCACACTTGCCTGGGTTTCAGTAAACACTTCGGTTTGGGGTGGATTCCAATGAAGTGCTGAGAAAGAGACTAATATGCGGAACCACCAGCAGTGATTTTCCTATGGGCCGAAATTAGGGATGCTCGAGGGATCTTGTTTCTATGGAGTCTGATGCAAACTGACCTGATCGGCTCCTCCTAGACCGATGCACAGATCAGAATGTGCTTATCCGTGAGAATTTGCACGTCTCCGAATTTTAAGATACGGCTTCAAGCCGAAACTGTAACAATGTGTGTGTGTGTGTGTGTGTGTGTGTGTGTGTGTGTGTGTGTGTTAAAACACATATTTTAGGCT
The DNA here is from genome assembly GCA_900245905.1 of Lacerta viridis. Taxonomy (NCBI): domain Eukaryota; kingdom Metazoa; phylum Chordata; class Lepidosauria; order Squamata; family Lacertidae; genus Lacerta; species Lacerta viridis. The sequence goes on along the minus strand of OFHU01000427.1, from coordinate 70,920 downwards.
AAAAGATACATTGTATACATTGAGATAATACATGTGTAGAACACATGCAAAATTGACACGAACCGGAAGAAGAATGACCCAACCACTCCTAGTTAAAATGTTCTAATGTAGGCTCCCCCAGCATCTGGTGCTCATCAAATGCTTTGGATCACAGCTACATTCATTCTGGACCATAAGCTATGCTATCTGGAACTGGCAGGAGTTGTGGTCCAGAACATCTGGCGGCACCAGGTTGGGTATGTCTGCTCCAATACATCACAAGCATGGCAGATCTAGAGTGATGGATGTTCTGATTTTGCAAAAACCCTCCAAGATGCAGGTTTAGACATACAGCATGATGCTAAAAAAAACTACTTAAACCCCCTTTGTTTAATTTTGAGCTACTACTCTCATGATCCCTGGTACATTTTCCGATTTGAATAAACCCCCTCAGATACTGAATGGGGGCTTACTGTAATCCTGTTTGGAGCAGAACACTTCATTCATCCCAGGCTGTCGTGTATTGTGCCCACTCCCCTGGAGGGAAATCTCAGCGCCGCCACACAATTTCACTCTTTGGGGCTCTGGAGGAATATTTTACTCTAAACTTACAGAAAGTGAAGCAGACAGATTGAGAAGGGCGAAGGGACAGAACAACATGAAGAGAGGAATAGAACCACTTGGAACTATTGCTATGGTATTGTGGAATAAACTGTGTATGACACCAGGAGTTCCATGTTGGGGCGGGGGCACAAATTTGATCCAAATAGCAGTGATGGAGGAGGAGTGGGTGCTTGATCCTGTGGGCTGTTGTTGTAGTCAAAATGCCCCCCCCCAAGCTGCATTCCCGTTGTTGCTGGCATCCATGTGTCTCGAGAGAGAACCAAGTGCGTCGTTGGGGATGAAGTCAAACCACCGGAGAATCACAGCGCCTGCTGTGGCTGCAGAGAGCAGTTACTCGCAACTGCTGCCCCCTGCATTTTTTCTGCTGCATTAGCAGCAACATAAAATCATAGAATAGAATCAAAGAATCATAGAGTTGGAAGAGACCACAAGGGCCATCCAATCCAACCCCCTGCCAAGCAGGAAACACCATCAAAGCATTCCTGACAGATGGCTGTCAAGCCTCCGCTTAAAGACCTCCAAAGAAGGAGACTCCACCACACTCCTTGGCAGCAAATTCCACTGTCCAACAGCTCTCACTGTCAGGAAGTTCTTCCTAATGTTTAGGTGGAATCTTCTTTCTTGTAGTTTGAATCCATTGCCCCGTGTCCGCTTCTCTGGAGCAGCAGAAAACAACCTTTCTCCCTCCTCTAGATGACATCCTTTGATATATTTGAACATGGCTATCATATCACCCCTTAACCTTCTCTTCTCCAGGCTAAACATACCCAGCTCCCTAAGCCGTTCCTCATAAGGCATCGTTTCCAGGCCTTTGACCATTTTGGTTGCCCTCCTCTGGACACGTTCCAGCTTGTCAGTATCCTTCTTGAACTGTGGTGCCCAGAACTGGACACAGTATTCCAAGGTGAGGTCTGACCAGAGTGGAATACAGTGGTACTATTACTTCCCTTCATCAAGATGCTATACTCCTATTGATGCACCCCAGAAAGTGACCTCTCTGGAGCGCAAGCCTGGGAAGTAGGTATGGAGGTCCCAGATGGCAACCCCCCCCCCCGACCTCGCTGATTTGGGCCAAAGGAAAGGAGAGCAATACATTTGGCACCAGTCAGGCTGCAGGAGTTTCCGGAAGGTGTCATACAAGGCACCATCCAACCATCTTAGGAACTCCACTCTGGATTTGTGTAGGGTTTACAGCTTAGCCTTTTTGTTTCCTGAAGATGAGGTTGAAGATCAGGGTTTTCCTTCCTAGGGTTACCTTCCTAGGTTGACGAGCCCCAACTGCCCCACATTTCTCCCTACAGCATGTCCAGAAACCGCCTTCTTCACTGTTGGACCCACTATTGGTATTGTCCACTCAATCCGCCAGAGCTTTCCTTCACAAGCAAGGGAAGTCCTTAACTTGCCAAGGGTTCAAGACCTATTGGCTATCCTCACATGGTTTAGTCGGCCAGTCAAAACCACTTCCTGGAGTAGGGCTGCTTCTACTCCTGCTTGGCAGGGAGTTGGATTGGATGGCCCTTGATAAGATAGCCATGGTCAAATATATGCTTCTTGTCACATGCTTCTAGGAGTCTCAGGTAAGAACTGAATGCAGGTTGGGGACCAAAGTTGGAGAAACCACCCCAGAATGAGCATGATGCATCCCCTCCCAGGTGTACTACCCCTCCCCAAACACCCCATGCACCGCAGCTGCATTCCAATCCACAAAGTAAAGGCTATGATCACCTACTTATAACATGTACACTAAATTAGGAAAGCTGCATAAAAACATCAAAGCTTCTTTCTTACGTTTCTTTCCCCCTTCACTATCATTAATAGTTATAGATAAATATTCCAAGGTATTAATGTAAGTAGCTCTGAAAACTAGTGCATCTACCACCCCAACCATCCACCCAGTGGAAGAAAAAGCCCAATATGAAGTGACAGGACCAAACAGCCCAATAATAACAGGGCATGGTCAGTGGACATGGAACACTGACTGTCGTAAGGTCGGCAGTTCGAATCCGCACAACAGGGTGAACTTCCATTGCTTTCTCCCAGCTCCTGCCAAATTAGCAGCTCGAAAGCATAGCAGCGCAAGTAGATAAATAGGTACCGCTGCGGTGGGAAGGTAAACAGTGCTTCTGTGCGCTCTGGCTTTCATCATGGTGTTCCCGTTATGCCAGAAGAGGTTTAGTCATGCTGGCCACATGACCCAGAAAGCTGTCTGCAGGCAAATGCCGGCTCCCTTAGCCTGAAGGCAGAGATGAGCGCCGCAACCCATAGTCAAATTCAACTGGACATAACCGTCCTTTAAAGGTAAAGGGACCCCTGACCATTAGGTCCAGTCGTGTCTGACTCTGGGGTTGTGGCGCTCATCTCGCATTACTGGCCAAGGGAGCCGGCGTACAGCTTTCGGGTCATGTGGCCAACATGACTAAGCCGCTTCTGACGAACCAGAGCAGCGCACGGTCCTTTACCTTTACCTTAATTAAAAGAGGAAACAGTTGTTTAAGGAATATATGGTGAATAATGGCATAGGAAGATTCCTCTTAGCAGAATTAGACTGAACCAGATGAGAAATTAAATTAGATTTAATAAAGAGATAAAAGGAATGAAAATAAAAGTGTATAACTGTGCGATAAATTCAGATAAAGAATACCAAATACAGTGAGACTAATTGGGAGTCTTTTTATTTAACAGCAAGGATGTTTTAAATTTTGGAAATTATGTTAAAATTTTTCTTTCATCTTTATTTTTGTTTGTATTTCTTGTTGCTACTCTAACCTTTTTTCCATTTTGTTTTCTTGTTTTCTTTTAATTTGTTGTGTTTCATCTTTATTGTTGTTACGTTTGTCATTTGTGTGAATGTTTTTAAAATAATAAAGTTTATTTTTTAAAAAAAGTTTAAAAAAAATAATTAAAAGGGGAAACAAGTTGAAAGGGGAATGGCATGCTTTGGGTGGAAACCTAAACAGAACCGCTCCACTCTGCAACATTGTGTTGCAGGATCCCATTTGTACAACATATTATGTTTTATCTTATACTTTTTATTTTGCTGTCTGCCCCTCATTCATATAAGATTCACCAAATGGGCCACATCAGCATAAGCCCTGTGTAAGGATTTCTGTTTGCATAATGGGGCTTTCCCCCTCTTCCCCCATCTCCCATACTTCATAGGAGAACCCCCAGAAGCAGCACATGGGTGGCGGGGGGAATCGTTCTGCCTGGCAAGCTGAAATACTTGAGCAGGTTGAACTTTCATCTTGGCGTGACACTGAATTCTATCTTGACTCTAATAACCCAGCCACCCCTTGATTCAGAAGGAAAAGATAAGGGATCTTTCTTTTTCAGAAATGTTCCACTCCAGCAGATAAGCCTTATTCTTTTGAAAAAGCAGTGGGAGTGAAGATTGGGTATAAGCAAATGTGTTGCTTGACTAAATCATAAGCTTCTGCTGAGCATTTATAAAAATAACTCTGTAGTTTACTGTGTTCAGTAATATGATTATGAGTATAAACGGTAAAACTTACAAACAAGGAAATTCAGGCAGATACATCTATTATCTTTTTCCAAAATGGAACTACATCTGACATCTTTTGAAGACCATGCATATTGCCTAGGGCATCTGTGGGGAAACTGTAACCTCCCAGATGTTGCTGAGCTACAGCTGGCTGGGACTGATGGGAGTTAAGAGTCCAACAACATTTGGAAGGCCACAAACTTCCTACCCCAAACTTTTTCTTTTCCATGCTATCAGTATCTGCATGTTCTTTGGTGTGTCTTGGACACTAAGCATTGTCATTTTGCAAATGAGAACACAAAGCACGCTTAATACAAAATTTTTGTGTGTACATATTTTCTGACATTTCATTTGGTCTATGCACCCGGAAATCTACAAACATCTTTGAATGTATGTACCATATGTTCCCTTGGAGACTTTGCATATTGACCAGAAAATGTGTACGTGTCTCCATGTTGCTATTGTTTGCACATTTTCCATGCTGTCAGATAAACATATACAGTGACTGGTATTTGTGCATGCACACTTCTTCAGATACGAGTGCACACGAAAGCTCATACCAAGAACAAACTCAGTTGGTCTCTAAGGTGCTACTGGAAAGAATTTTTGATTTTGTTTTGACTATGGCAGACCAACACGGCTACCCACCTGTAACTGGTATTTGTGCAGTCACTGTATATATTTATAATGTGATTCATCTCACATTAACCGCATCTTGTATGCATTTTGAAAATTGATTCGAAAAACGTGGTACTAAACGAGGTAAGCAATCTGCATATATGAAAAAAGGTGTTTCAACTGTGGGGATAACAGAATGAACATTTGATTGCAGCGGTTAAAATGTGAAGAATCTGAAGGACTGCCAAGAGCCTTCCTGAATAGTTCAGAAACAAAATGAATAGGTTTGGAAAAAAATATTATGAATTGTTGATAGTCAGAAAGTAAAGAACTCTGTTGAATCCATTATTTTCTGACGTTCATTATTCATAAAACTCAATTATGTTTGCTACAAGATAAGTGATTAATGCAGATAAGTTATAGTGATATCCATGACAAGAAGACAATCAAGTGAAAAATGTTTCTGGGCATGGAGAATTGTGTCTGTGCATAGAATGTGTTCCTTCTTATTCACATACAAAATATTCCGTTCTATGTTCTTGTAGAATACTGTAAATGTTCCAGAGGTCTAAGCAGCAGGAGCAACAGCAGCCACTCTGATCAAATGACAGAGACCAGGAAATCAGAACTTGAGTAGATCCCTGCTGAGACAGACCAAGGCTCCATCTAGCCAAGCAACCAACCAGATATCTAAACTAGAACACAAGAGTACTATTCCAGCAACTGTTATTGAGACTCATACTGCTTCTGATACTGGAAGTAATAAATAGCCAACATGGCTAATACAGTGGACCCTCCGGATATGAACTTAATTCGTTCTGGGGGACCTAACGTACCCCCCAAAGTCCACAACATGAGATGCCGCTTCTGCGCATACGCGCAGTGCGATAGAGCACAGTTCACAACCCAAGGGGTCCACTGTATATCTACATCCTTATTCAGCCTTATGCATGTTGTCAGTGTGGATGCGGGTGGCGCTGTGGTCTAAACCACTGAGCCTCTTGGGCTTGCCGATCAGAAGGTTGGCAGTTCAAATCCCCACGACTTGGTGAGCTCCTGTTGCTCTGTCCCAGCTCCTGCCAACATAGCAGTTCGAAAGCACACCAGTGCGAGTAGATAAATAGGTATCTGGATGTACATATCCAAAATATAAGATAAGTGTTAAATGTGTTGTGTGATATAATTATTATTCTTATACAATTCTCATTTGTAAGATTTATTGTTGTAAGTTTTCGGCTTGTACTTAGTTAAAATTAATAAAAAATTATTTGCAAAAAAAAAAAGTTCAACAATTACTTTGATAAAATGCATATTTTGTTATGTGCAAATAACTTTAGATACCTATTAGGTCCAAAAATTACCATATAGCATATTTTTTTTTAAAAAATCCTTCCAGTAGCACCTTAGAGACCAACTAAGTTTGTTATTGGTATGAGCTTTTGTGTGCATGCCCACTTCTTCAGATATCTGAAGAAGAAGATATCTGAAGATATTCAGGTATCTGAAGAAGTGGGCATGCACACGAAAGCTCATACCAATAACAAACTTAGTTGGTCTCTAAGGTGCTACTGGAAGGAATTTTTTATTTTATTTTGTTTCAACTATGGCAGACCAACACGGCTACCTACCTGTAACTAGACATATAGCATATATTCAACACAAAAAGCTACAATTTGTTGTTGACAAAGGACAGCTGGACATATAAAGGGCCTCATTACCTTCAGTAGCTTAGGGCCTCATCAAACCTAAATCCTGCCCTGAGTATCCTGCAACATGGTTAGAGAGCTAAAGTTACATTATAGATCCACAAAACATGAACAACAAGAATTCAATCCTTCTCCTGTCAGGCAGTTGTGCCATTTACCTAGCAACAGATAAAATTAAATATTCCAGATCTTGCCAGGTAGCCAAAACAATTCCCTGGGATGTGATGCAGATGATGAACTTGGAAAGCTATAATCTCTTCAGCCCTCTCTCCACATTTTAATTGTGTTGCATCAGATGTTGGCAAAGTGAGCAAGCAAAAGTCTGGGAGAGATTGGGAAGACTCCAGGAAAGCTGGGACCTTGTCAGCAAGTCATATTATGTCTAATTAAAACAAAGAACTAGTATCAGAGGGCCAGTAAGCATAATTGACTTGATATGAAAGAGATTTGAATTTAGCAACAACAAGTGCTAGGCTGAGATTGGCAAACAGCAAGAAGGCAACTGGAATCTGAGTGCTTGTGCGTGGACACTGGGAGGCGGACCAGGCTCTTGAACACACTAAGGCTTGTTACCAGAAAACAGCACACATTTCATTTTAGCTTCAGAGCAAAGTTCAGGAGCTCTTTCAAAAAACTAAAACTATGGTCCTTTCCCACACACTTAGAACACATTTAGTTGGAAGAGTGACCTGGAAAATAGTCTGTCAGTCCACAGGAGATGATAATAGCTGTTAGGGGTCTATACCAGCCCTGTGTACCTCTTAAATTATGAGTCAAATATATGAAGGTGAGGTTTTCACACTCCTAAGTTGGATCGTGACATTAATAAGGTGCCTCAATCAGGTCAGAGAACTTCTGAGAGTCCCAATTTGCTCTATGGACTAAGATACTCCTGCATGTTGCATTTTTAAGACAACCAATGTGTTGGTGTTGAGAGGTAGGGGTATATTTAATCTTGACGGACAGATCTAGGTTTTAATCACAGTGAATTATTTCCTCAGGGCACTCCAAGAACATTGAAGTAAATATTTACATTTTTTTTAATTTTCCTATGAATTTAGGCTTCCTCCTTTGCAAGGCAATGGAGAGGGCTCTGCTGAAACCTGAAAGTGCAGACTAAGGTTCTGAATCTGGAGGGAAGACCAAGAGTGAAGAAGGTATAGCCCTAAAATTCCATGGGGGGGGGGATGGAACACATCCCTCACCAAAAATCTTTGGGGAAACAGCCTGGATCCTCACCCCCCAGCCTTTCCTGAGAATACTTTTTCTTTTTTTCTACCAATAACCCCACCTGTGTATGACTCCTGTTGTACCCACCTCCAAACAGTAAAGTCTATCCTTGTGGGTATTTGGCCGGCTTCATTCCCTTGGAGGAGGTGATCAAGCTTGCTAATTGCATCCAATTCTCTCTGAATATAAAATATATCTTTATCTTTTTTAAAATAAAAGTTAACGTCCAGAAACAGTAAAACCATCCATCAACCCACCCTGTACACATTCCATTCCCATCTTGGGGGGAGAGGGGGGACACAACTACCACTGGTTCAATTCATTTGTAATTCCCATACCAGCAGGGCTCTTCTAAGGTTCTTAAACCAACAGTTGAAGATCTGTGACACCAAATGGCTTGTAAATATCATCAAGGAAGAAAGCTAAATATATGAGCTTGAGAAGCAGGAGTCTGTGGGTGAGAATTTGCTGCTGGGGTTGTTGAGGACAGATCAACAGATCAAGTAGGCCAGGTATAAAGACTCTTCTTCTTTGGTGATCATTTGTAGCCGGGCAAAATTGTCTTCCATAAAAATGGTTTTAACAGTGAGTCCGTAAGTGACAATGGAGGCCAATTCTGGATCCACACGTCCTTCCACAGTGGGAAGATAGGTTTCCGGGTGGGAGTTGATCACTGTGAGGGTTTGCCAAACATGCCTTCCTCTTAGCACGATTCTTCCTTTTGTCCTGAGTACGAGCGTCTTCAAAGCCCACTACACCTTTGGTAATGTAAAGCTAACTTCACAAATTCATGCGTCGTTATGCACGCTGTTCCCCAATATTTGTACCTCCCTGCCCTCCCTTAGATGGGCAATCTCATCACAAAAGTCGGAGTAGCGCAAATTCCAAAGGTTAGCTGAGCTGCAGTTCACCTGTTGCTTTGGGAAGTATGAAATAGGTTCCTTCCACCTTTCTTCCCCATCTTTACTTGTGTCTATATAGCCTTTTGTTCTGAATCGGGAGATTAGCTTGCTATATTTTCCTAGGGAAAACGAAGCAGGGGGAGGCGAGAGAGAAGCTGTACCATTTTGCACTGGGAATCATACTATCTCCTCTTTGAGTGCCTACTTTACAGCTCAGAGTTAGCCATTAGAGCCTTTCGTGCTTTATTTTCACGGTGTAATAGTGGCTTCATAATGGCACATCAATAAAATTGAGCAAGTTTGGAGTGGGACAATTTTAAGTGCTAGAAATATGCCAGAATGTTTGGAGATTTAAATTTGAGCAGGATCATTTGTGTCAATCTACTGTCAAGTGGCTGGCAGAAATCTGTAGGGTTTTATCCTCATTTGAAAAGAATGAATAAAAGAAGAATTAAAATAGATTCCTAAAACCGAACTCTCGTGCTAACACTGGGAATTAACATTGCTCATTGCTTTCTGGGATTGATAGGGGCCTGCAGGAAAAGAGGGGAGCTTCCATTCACTATAAAAATTAAAATGGCTTATTCTTTTTTCACATCCTGCCCATTTGAACTATAAGTGGATGGTCTCCATGTCACACTTGAAGCCTTCTTTTCATTAGTTTATTGACTTCATACAGAACTCTCCTCATGTACCTTTGCCAACATAAGTTTCAGCCAATGTGATAAATCCCCATTAAACATTTCAAAAAATGTCGCTTCATTTTTGTTCCTAGTTACCAGCTTTGCATTTCTGGTTTGCATATATGATCATCCGCAAATTGTTTGGTTCGTGAGAATTTGCTGTGCTTATTAGTCACTTTTTCTCTCAAGAGTAATCCAAAGCTACCAACAAACTTTGTGATGGTACAAAATAGGGCAAAAACTAAAAGGAAGTATAAAAAGCAAAACAAAATTAAAAGTTAGAAACACACACATTCTAGCAGGTGTGACACATTCTGTTCCATTAAAAGAGGCTACAAATACCCCTCCAAACTAAGGTGCAGAAACCTGGATAAAATGAAACATTTTTGCCTGGGACCTAAAATTGGAAATGGTTCTAGGTGTGTCAACTGGGGTAGAACTTTCCACAAACAGGGAACAATTGGCAGGGGTTGGACTGGATGGCCCTTGTGGTCTCTTCCAACTCTATGATTCTATGACAGAAAAGGTCTGTTCTAACATTGCCACCTTCCATAGAGAGATTCCACAGAGGAAGCCATCAGATTCCGAATGCTATTTCCAATAGCTTTGCATGCATTGACAGTTGACAGGGCCCCAAAATATATATGATGAGAATTAATACTCAGAAAATGTATACAATAATATAATAACTTTTGTACTTTTTCTATTGGGTATCTTAAATCTTGACCCTGAAGCAGCAAGAGAGTTGTCTCTTGCACAGGTTTTGTTGTTGTTGTTCAGTCATGTCCGACTCTTCGTGACCCCATGGACCAGAGCACACCAGGCACGCCTATCTTCCACTGCCTCCCACAGTTTGGCCAAACTCATGCTAGTCGCTTCGAGAACACTGTCCAACCATCTCATCCTCTGTTGTCCCCTTCTCCTTGTGCCCTCCATCTTTCCCAACATCGGGGTCTTTTCTAGGGAGTCTTCTCTTCTCATGGGGTGATTTACGTAATACTATCAGGAATAAACTAAAGAACAGAAGATGAGAAAGTATTAGTTGCCCATTGCTGGACCCACAGGAAAACAGTGATGCTTTTAATTCTCTGTATGGGCATGAAGGTAGTGCAGAATCCAATTAAGAAGGTAGGTGTGCTAATATCATTATCATTGGTGTATGTTCATCCACATTATCACTGTGACAACCTTAAATTCCGGGGGGGGGGAGGATGAACCTCGTGATATTTAACAGTTTCTTTTCACTTATATGACAGCCTTGAATTTTGAATTGAGTGGCTCAGCGGGACCCTCAGAGGGGCAGAAAAATCATGTTCCAATATTGAAAGGGTGGTAGCCAATCAGAGGAGAAGTCTTTCAAGGCACCCAACAGTTAAGCTCGAAATAGGTCCTTTCTCCTAAAACCACTTTGCTTTATTTTCAATCTGGGAATAAAGACTATTTGAAATGAAATATGTCATTAGTAGCGCTCTTAATGTAGGTCTCTGTTCTTCTCGTTCCAGGTTTTTGGTTTTTGGGGGGTTTTTTTGGTGTCCCAATTTCTCATCTTTTCTCCCACTTCTGTAGTCATTTGCAGCAGTAATTTTCACAAGCGAAAATGTGATCCCTGCCAGCTCGTCGATCAATCGCCATTTGCATGCTGTGAGGAATGCGGTGAGGAATGATGTGAGCATCATCGACTCTTGGTGGACGGGGCTGAAGGCCTTGTTACTGATGGTTGACACAGCTCCCCTCTCACCCCTTTCCTGCATCATTTCCCTGCACGTTTAATTATCTGTTGTTCCCATCTCTTTAGAAGCTGAACACTCCCCTGCTGTACCACTGAGGACTTGTATAGTTTGGGACGTGGGACACTTTCCTGAGAAATGTTGCCTGGCTCATCAAAACTATGTTAGCTTCCTTCGGTGGTTCTTAAATATTTTCTTCTTCTTTTTCCCCCTGAAGAGGCTTTGTTATAATTGTGATGATTATGGCTTCCAGTTGATGAGAACCCCAAATTAACAATCTCAACTTTGGGGTTTTCATCAGCTGTACGCCATAATCATCACAATTATAACAAGCAAAGGCTTGACATATCTCGCTTTGCATGTCATGAGTCTATCTCATATATTAAACTCCAGTAGCTAATGAAAACAATTGCTTACATAAATGGACTTTTCCACAATATTCTAATTTTTCAAGTTTCACCTGTATGCTATATGGTAATTGGTGGACCTAATAGGTATCTAACCAGTGATATTTTAGGGAGCAGGCTAGCAGGCGGGGCCCATTACTTACATCATAGGAGCCTACACAACACAAAACACTGTTGCTGTATGTAGGTTTTATTTTATTTGTTTTTTATCTTATATTTTGGAAATGTACATCCAGGTTTTTTCCCCCTTTAAATTTTTTGGGGGGCCCAAGAGAGTGGGGCCCTAAGCTATAGCTTGTTTAGCTTATACATAAATCCGACACTGGGAGGAGCTAGCTCTAGATACCTAATGTCCCCTCTGCTTATTACACCACATTGTAGAGTGGTGTATTGTGTACTTGTGACATCTTTAGGCAGTGCTGGGGGGGGGGGGTACGCAGGGGTACGCATACCCCTAAACATTTTTTTAAATCTAAGTTTGGCCTCATTGAGGGGCAGTATTCCAATATGAGTAGGAAAATGAAAGTACAACTAAACATTTTTATTTTATTTTATTTTTTAGAAGGTTCCCCATCCTTGCCTTATACTCTAGGCCAGGGGTCAGCAACCTCTTTCAGCCATGGGCCGGTCCACCGAGAGCCAGTGTGGTGTAGTGGTTAAGAGTGGTAGACTCATAATCTGGTGAACTGGGTTCGCGTCTCCGCTCCTCCACATGCAGCTGCTGGGTGACCTTGGGCTAGTCACACTTCTTTGAAGTCTCTCAGCCCCACTCACCTCACAGAGTGTTTGTTGTGGGGGAGGAAGGGAAAGGAGAATGTTAGCCGCTTTGAGACTCCTTCGGGGAACTGATAAAGCGGGATATCAAATCCAAATTCTGCTTCCCTCAGACCTTGTGGGGGCCGGACTATATTTTGGAGGGAAAAAAATGAATGAATTCCTGTGCCCCACAAATAACCCAGAGATGCATTTTAAATAAAATGACACATTCTGCTCGTGTAAAAACACGCTGATTCCCAGACTGTCCGCTGGCCGGATTTAGAAGGAGATCGGGCCGCTTCTGGCCCCTGGACTCTCTTCAGTTTCATTCTTGAGCATTGGAGAGGGAAGGAACTTCTCCAAGAATTCTTTATAGCCTAATCTAAACTGTTGTGTTTTCTTTCAGCATTTTTATTTTTATTTTTGATGCTTTACCAAAAGAGGACCCTTCCATTTCATTACCGATTTGGTGCCAGTCTTAAATGTAGAACCTAAAACACAGACCCTCCAAGAGTCCCTTTTTCCAGGAACAGTCCCAGATTTACAGAAGCCTTCTGATTTGATCCCAGAATGTCCAGCCTTTCCTTATTTTCATTACAGAAATGTTGGTGGGTATTGAGTTGGGTGCCCTCACAGCCAATGAGGTAAGTAACTATTCAACCTTTAGAAGACACCTGAAGGCAGCCATGTATAGGGAGGTCATTTAATGCTTAATGCTTAATGTTTGTTGTTGTTGTTGAAAAGGACATCCCTGTTTTCATCAGAGAAAAGTGGGAGGTTGCTTGAAATCACTTTCACCAGCTGTGATCTACAGCCCTCTTTTGAAAACCCTGATGTGTTGGAGATTCATTCCCAGTGTGCAGTCATGGGGTTGTTGTCTATTACATGACGGTGTTTGTTTTGATTCCACAGAATGGGAAGTGGCGAAGACGGGATGTTTGTCTTACTGTGTTCTGTGAAGTGGGACTATTGTCCTTTGCTCTTTCTCTTTGCTGTCTGATGCTAGAGAGAGAGGGAGCCACGTTGCAGTGCTCTCTGTGTGTATTTATATGTAAATAAAGCAGATTAGCCACAATGCTGGGTTGCTGAGGTCTGTTACGCAACTGTGCACACTCTGCGGATCCATAAGTGTGCTGATGTCTTCTGGCATCAGTCACTGTGATGTTCGGGCTGAAGAATGCTTTTGAAGTTCTCGAACGACACCCCTTTTCCTGCCTTTTGTCTTGCTTCATGTCTGTCCCTTCTTCTTCCTAAACGATGCACATGGGGAGATTCATACACAGCCTCATTGCCTGAGTTTGAACTTAACTTCTGCCATTGCTCTGCCTCCTCCTCCTCCTCCTCAACATCTTCACCTGTTCTCCCTGCATCTACCTTTCCCTCCTGCTGTAGATATCTGTCTTGGCTCATGTCAGGGAAGGCAGGAGACTCCCTTACAGTCTGGCCTGATAAAAATCAGCTTCCCATGTGAGGCTGGGTGGGAATGACTTCTGTAACTTCCTTGTGACACAAAATCTTGTGTGCCATATGAACACCCTGAGGAATAGCTCTGAAAAACCAATTTTAGCACACAATAAAAAGGAAAAGGGACCCCTGACCGTTAGGTCCAGTCGTGTCCGACTCTGAAGTTGCGGTGCTCATCTCACTTTATTGGCCGAGGGAGCCAGCGTACAGCTTCTGGGTCATGTGGCCAGCATGACTAAGCTGCTTCTGGCAAACCAGAGCAACGCACGGAAACGCCGTTTACCTTCCGCCAGAGTGGTACCTATTTATCTACTTGCACTTTGACGTGCTTTCGAACTGCTAGGTGGGCAGGAGCTGGGACCGAGCAACGGGAGCTCACTCAATCACGGGGATTCGAACCGCCAACCTTCTGATTGGAAAGCCCTAGGCTCTGTGGTTTAACCCACAACACCACCCGTACCCCAGCACACAATATACAAGGCTAATAATGGCTACTTGCCATGGCTGCTATGTTCAACCTGGAAATCACAACTGCAGAGAATCCCGTTGGCCACTGTGAGAACAGGATGCTGGACCAGATGGGCATGGGGCCTGATCCAGTATGGACCATCTCCTGCTCTTATCATTTAAGGTCAAAGAGCCCAATGAAATTATCTCAAAGTCTGGGTAAGGATTGCTACAACTCTCTTTTGGATTTTGAATATAATGTCCCAGTAAGCATTGGAAGGTGATTTTTGAAAAACAGCAAAACAAACCAAAAAAAAAAAAACACCTCACCACTAGATGGATTCTGACCACTTCTAAGGAAGTCAGTTTATATGGTAAAACACATTTGGCCCCTGGGCTACTGTTCTGAAAAATAGTCAGCCCAGCTCCCACAGAAAATGCACATGTTCTATTTAGTTATTCGGGTTATATGTATAAAATTCAATAGAAATACTTCCATAAATATTTCATATTTCATAAAGAAAATACAAAACTTGACCTGCCCTGTTACCTATAATTCCGTCCTCTCATCCACAAAGGTCATAAGACAATGTTCTTAATGATGACACGCAGTTTTTAATATGACTTGATGATGTAGTAATTGATTTAAAATACATGCTGTGGTTGTAGGATGAGTCACATCCTATTTCAATTCCAATCTGAAGGACAAAGCAGACCTTTCTTCCTGGCATCTAATCTACCAGTTCAGCACGCATTTCCATCTCATTACTGTATAGGTTAGTTATTAAATAAAGCCTATTTTGCAAACACAAAGGGAAAGAGGCATTTGCAGCTGTAGCAGCAATGGGAAGAAGGGAATTTCAAGCTCTTTAGAAAATCATTCATGCCTTTGTATAGCCCCCAACTCCATTCCCCAGGGCAGCAGATGTAACTCCTAAGAGAAGATGATTTAAAATATGTAGAGGAGACAAATCCAAAAATGAACTATGACTAGAGGAGCATAGATTAGTGTACAGCTTATTAGAGCTCAGCCAATAATTCACAGTAAATAACTGACTCAATGAATTTAGTCTCATTTGACGCTTGTGTCTGTGAGGAGAATGAGATTGCCTCACATTCATTTGTTCTCCTAAATAACACAGGCACTCTTTTTTTAGGTAAAGCTTTTGCCCCCCCCCTCTCTCTCATATTTAAATCTTTACAATTCATACTGTGTTTTTAGTTCAATGTCACATAGCACTAGTCATCCTATCATTTGGAGACATCTGCTACCATGCCCCAGGACTCCATAAGAAGAGCCAAACTGGGCCAGACCAAAGCCTTGTCTACCATCCTGTTTCCCACAACTGCCTCTGAGAAGTTCCAAGGCAAGATATGAAGGCCACACACCTCTTCTGTTGTTACTCTTCAGCAACTGGTATCGGGGTGAGCTCCCATTGCTCTGTCCCAGCTTCTGCCAATCTAGCAGTTCAAAAGTTTCTTTCTTCTTCTTCTTCTTTGGCGATCACTCGTAGCTGAGTAAGATTGTCTTCCATAAACACAGTTTTAACAATGAGTCCATAAGTGACTGTGGAGGCCAATTCTGGAACCACGCGTCCTTCCACAGTGGGGACATTGGTTTCCTTGGTGAGGGTTTGCCAAGTGTGCCTTCCTCTTAGCATGTTTGTCCCTTGCATCCTGACTTCGAGTGTCTTCAAAGCCCATCCAGTAGCACCTTAGAGACCGACTAAGTTTGTCCTTGGTATGAGCTTTTGTGTGCATGCATATTTCTTCATATACCTGAATATCCTGCACGAAAGCTCATACCAAGAACAAACTTAGTTGGTCTCTAAGGTGCTACTGGAAGGATTTTTGTATTTTTTGTTTTATTTTGACTATGGCAGACCAAAATGGCTACCTACCTGTAATTCAAAGCCAATGACACCTTTGGTAAAGGCTGTTCTCCCATTGGAGCGCTTGCAGGCAAGTGTTTCCCAATTGTTGGTGTTTATACTACATTTTTTAAAGATTTGCCTTGAGACAGTCTTTAAACCTCTTTTGTTGACCACCAGCATTATACTGCGGTGGGGAGGTAAACAGTGTTTCCATGTACTCTGGTTTCCGTCACGATGTCCCATTGTGCCAGAAGTGGTTTAGTCACACTGGCTGCATGACCTGGAAAGCTGTGGACAAACAGCGGCTCCCTTGGCCTGAAGTGAGATGAGCGTGCACCTCATAGTCTCCTTTGACTGGACTTAATGGGGTGATTTACCTTACCCTTTTTACCTTATCCAAGGGTTTACTGTGCATGACTGCAGATGCATATGCTTAGGTAGTAGTTAAGCATCTTAGAAGCAGAGCCGGCTCTAGCATTAGGCAGGGAGAGCCAACTGGCCCAGGTAGCAGATTTTGAGGGGCGGGGAGCAGTGGAAAGTATTTTAGCAGGACAGAATGTCCTGACTTCAAGTGCAGTGAAAGGTGCTACCTACTTACAGTGTTGAGGTGTGATTCAGCAGCTTTGAGGAGAGGCACCCATGTTACCTTTTACCTCTTGGGACAAAATGCCCTGCTTATATCAGTAGGAAGCCATGGTAAATATTTAAATAAATCATCACTGAAACGAGCAGCTACCCTTTCCCCCAGCTAACTCTTTCCTTTAATTCACACTCACCAGGTTGCAGCAGCAGCAGCAGCAGCACTTCAGATACTGCAAGTCAGGGATGAGGAACCTGTGCCCACTCCAGATGTTGTGAGGCTCTGTTTCCCGACCATGGACCAACGGTGGCCGAGAGCGATGTAAATTGGAGTACTTCCATCAACATCGGGTGCACACGGGTTCCTCATCCCTGCAATAATTGAAAAGGGAAGGAGGGTGGCCAGGTGTCTCCACCCCTCCTCTCTCTAGTACTGAGTTACTAGCCTTTTGAGGGGTGGGGGAGAACCTGCAGGGTTGCACTTTTAGTGGATGCAGCAAGCTTTTCTGAAGGATGCTAGATTGACATGTGAATGTGGTGTTAGGGCGCCAACAAGTTGGCATGCTGAAATGCAGCAGTCAGAGGGCTTCTGACCCAGTCAAACAGCCCGGGTCAGAAGCCAGCTGAAGTCAGGTATCAGCACAGGGTCAGGAGAAGCTGAAGTCAGGAACAGTCCAAGTCAGGAACCAGCCAAGTCAGTCAGGAACAAGCCAGGAGTCAGGAACAAGCCAGGAGTCAGGAACAGAACGAGCAAGAGCAACCACGCACTCAGCATAGCAGTTGCAGGTGCTAGCGAAGGGAGCAGCCAGCCTTTCTTAAGTAGCTGGCCTGTAACCACGTCTCTTACGAGTTGCAGCTGCCTCTAATTGTTCCCTGCGTCTCTCAGCTCTACGCTCTACAGCTGAGAAGGGAGGAGGGGAAGGGCTGTTTCTCTCCTCACAAGGGCCTGATTCTGGCTCGACTTCCTCCTCCTCCTGTTCTGGTCTTTCCCCCTCTCCATCTGACTCTTCCTCTTCCGAGGAGTGCCGCCACCAGTCTTCTCCAGGTATGAACTCCTCCATTTCCCCAGGTTCTTCTGTGGGTGCAGCCTCGCCGGGGGGGGGGGGCTTGCCACCACTCCTCCTCATCTGGCCCAACCCTGACATGTGGCATGAGTGCAACACCAAGAAGAGCAGGTGAATGTGCGGGAAATGGACCCCGAGGAGATACTGCAAATGATAATGTAAAAATCTGCTATTTTTGTTGTTGTTGTTGTTCCCTCTGTATTTAATTTCAATAGTGCTGGCACTGAAAAAAATGAAATTAATACAGTATTATCTTTATTCTATTCAAATGTCTTTTTTATGGGCAAGTAATCTCATTTTAAGGATGGCCCATAAACATAAATATTGGACAATAGTTTGTGTTTGCATATAAATCCCTTTTAAAATCAGCACCTGTATTTTATTCTTTTTTTAGGGGGTGCTCCATGCCCATATCCTCTTTTCTGTGATTCATCTATTGAAGTCTCAATTAAGTACAGGAGGAGAGAACCCTGAGCAGTTAGGCAAACTAATATCCAAGCAGCAGCTGTAGAAGATAATAGATGGACTTACATTTTTCATTTTAATCACATGGACTTGATGAATTATTTAGAATCCTTAAATGTATAATGCATCCAAAGCAGGGAAATGGACCGGGTTCCCAATGATATTGACTTCCAAAGTGCTATATGGAGAGGTAAAGTATTAAATTTTTAAATATTCTGATCTTAATCTTTACATTACAGACTATCAGGGTATTGATTGGAGCGGTATTCTGGCTTTCTTCTGGTGAAAGCCATTTGGAGATATCACTAGCTGTCATTGTGGGAAAATGCATTATTGTATTTTCTTTATCTTTCAGCAAAATCAGAGGCTTACAGAATTTATTTTATCAGAATCTCCCTGTCCCGCCACCCCCCACCCCCCGCTCTCTTCCAAGCATGCTGTGTGATTCTCATTTTCAAGAAGAATAGTTTTCTTTGTTCCATCATTACACTGGTATGAAGATGCCTGTTTAACTACTTGTACGAGTTGCATTTGACTTGAAACTCAAACGTCTGAACAGGAAGGAAGGAAGGAAGGAAGGAAGGAAGGAAGGAAGGAAGGAAGGAAGGAAGTCAATAAAAATTAAACTGGGTGGTGTTAAGGCAAAAATAGGAGGACCAGTTTCAAGATGCTGGAAGAGGGGACAGTGGGTGAAGAAAAAGCTGTGAGTGGAGGGGAGGCCCTTTCCCCATCACATGTGAGCTGGTGTGGTGTAGTGGTTAAGAGTGGTAGACTCGTAATCTGGTGAACCGGGTTCGCGTCTCTGCTCCTCCACATGCAGCTGCTGGGTGACCTTGGGCTAGTCACACTTCTTTGAAGTCTCTCAGCCCCACTCACCTCACAGAGTGTTTGTTGTGGGGGAGGAAGGGAAAGGAGAATGTTAGCCGCTTTGAGACTCCTTCGGGTAGTGATAAAGCGGGATATCAGATCCAAACCCTTCTATCTCTGGATCAAACTCCATCACCCGATTTAACTAAGGTGAGGTTCTCATGGCCAACATTCCATGAGGATGAGATGAATAGGGGTAGCTATTTCTCCACTCTGTTTCAGTGTCCTTCATTCAAGCTTCATGAACCAAACAGGGCAATGCTGAATGGAAACGCAAGGTGATTGGTCAAAAGGCCTTCACAAAGGGGTGTCTCCTCGTGGTGCTTGCACTCTGTCCAGATTAGTTCCCAGCACATCCTAAATATCAGCAGAAAGAGCCAGCCCAAGCTCTGTTGCCTTCTGCCATCTCCTGATGACAAGATCCAACAAACCTTGCTGCAGATCTTGCAGGGAAATGTTCAACTCCTCAATACAGAGGAGGACGCCAACGTTTTTAAACGGATGTGGCAAAGAAAAACAAAAACAAAATTCAGGATTGCGGGAAATCAGGCCTACCAAGAGTGCAAATTCTAGTGGATAGCTGTGTTCCAATCTGTACATTCGTATGAGAGGTCATTTCATTCAGGAATTCACAAAGATCGAATCCTTCACGCTTTCCTCAGTGAAGATTTGAGATTTCAAAGGAGTACATCACCTCTCAAATGTCAGTGCCTACATCTTTGTTATATATAGCTATGAGGTATGAGAATATCCTCGAGGCCTATCTGCCACCCTAGAAAAGAAAGAAAGGAGAATGTTAGCCACTTTGAGACTCCTTCGGGTAGTGATAAAGCGGGATATCATATCCAAACTCCTCCTCCTCCATCCTTTGGACCCACTGGGAAACTGTACCTGGAGCTGTACCTGGAACTGGGTCTGGAGAGTGCAGCTGAATGGGACAAAACGATGGGCAATAGTCTTTGCAATAGTTTCATAATGCTAATATCGTGAGAGCTTACATAGCCCCTTGTCGATATGTTTCACAAGCTATGGAGCTTGTTTTCGAGCTTGAGTTGAGGTTTTTAACCTTTGGGATGAAGCAAAATTAGAATTTTGAGTTGGGATAATTACCACTCACTATTTGGGAGTGTTCTTTTTGTTTGAAGTTTCTTATCCTCCCTCTAGATTTAATAGCAACTAAGCTATCTTGAGTTATACAAACACAATTCCTTTTTTCTCCTTCTGAGGAAACTGATAGATCATAACAGTGAAACGAGATTTTTAGCCGGCAACTCGTTAAGGTTGTTTGGAAGTTATTTTTGGCATTTGGAGTTATTTGAAAAGTTTGTTGAGTTATTAATTTTCTTGGAAAGTTTGTTGAGTTATCAATTTTCCTTTGGATTAGTTTACAACATTTTGGAGTATTTTTTTCTTGAGCATTTTTGCCCTTAAATTATTAAATACATTGTTTGTTTGAGTATTATTATATAAATATACGCTCCTCTCGTTACAGGGATCTTTCACGGTGTGGATTCTTTCTTGTTATTTGCCTAGAAAAGCAAGTCTAGAGTGAGAGTCTAGGGTGATGCCCGCTGTTTCCAGGAAATATTCACATAGTGAGACTTCTTTGGATGAGAGCCCAGAGGCTGAGAGGGAGGGTGTGTCAGAAGGAAAATAAATTGTTATTGATTTATATATATGTTAGTAACTTTGTATTAATGTAACATATGTGACTGTGTATTTTTGGAATGCTTTGTTTAAGTTCTCTGCTGTTTCTTCAGTTTTTTGTACACCGCTTAGAGATGTTTTAAATATATCAAGCAGTATAGAAATTAAATAATCAATCAATAATCCATGCTGAAGAGTACTTGGTTGGCATTACTATTAAACATAATTGTATATATATTTGTTGTTGTTTTATTTGTTGTTCTTTTATGTGGAAACACCAATAATTTTTTTGGAGAAAAAATAAAAAAATAAACATAATTGTATATCAAGAGTGTGGCAGTGAGGGTTGCCATATCAGGGCTGCCATATGTCAAAAGGTGAACAAAAGTTTTTGAGCCTTTTTTGCGGAGGCAAAATCTAAAGAGAGAGAGAGAGAGTGTGTTTTTGAGCTATTTTTAATGAAATTTGCCAAAAATGACACTTCCGACATAGGCTGCCATACATCCGGAGTTTCCCAGGCATTTAAACGATTTCTGCCTGGAGGCTGTTTACGAGTGCAAAATACTGGGTGTTTCCAGGAAATTCTGGACATATGGCAACCCTAATATATCTCGCATGGGGTTATTAAAGGTGTTAGGATTTTGCACCGACTGTATCTATTGATTCCCAGATTGACGTATGTCTTCAATTCTCAACATGGCTTAGCAAGACTCTTCAGAAATCCATATCCTCAGGCTTGGAAGACCTTCCACCTGCAAATCATTACAAGGCAAGATGAAACTGCACCAAAAATTGGGCTTGGCCCATAATGTTGCTTGCATCCTCCATCATCTAGACATGGCTGCAGGAATAGGGAGGCCTCTCTATGAGATCTCTATATCTCCCCAGTATCAGGAGCAGCACTTCCCAGGCAGGGATGCCCCCACCATTAAATGGAGTAAATAATTGCCTCAGGTAGCAAATTCAGCTGAGCAGCAGTGACAGCCTCACAGCCATTTATCTCGACACCCCCCCTTCTTGTTAATCCCCTCTGTTGTAACTCAGAGTTATGCGTTAAGGCTCCTATATCTCCTGTAAAATAGCCTGCTGCTCTCAGTTATACCAGAAGACGCTGTCCCATTGTCACTGTAGAAGTAAGATTCCATTTCCAATCCAATTTTATTGGGGAGGGGCCTTTTCCTCTAGAAGTAAAATCTCCTGGGCCAATCCTAGTCATGAGTGCTACAAATCCTGGGAAATGTAGTAAGTCCACAAAAGTTTCCAAACTTTGGTTTCCAAAGTTTACTGAAAACTTAGCTTTCATCTCAGACATCTGGGAAACTATAAGACAATGGCAATGTAATGGATGCCATAGACTGCTTAAAAGAACGACTGTTGGACCAAAGAATTTAAATATTTAATTTGAAGAAGTTCAGTGTTTTGTTTTAATTAGATGAACTAATTGCACGGCCGTTTTTCAACTTAAAGATTAATGGCTTTGCAGATTTGGAAAAATCAATCATTGTGCCAACTTTTCTTTATGGGGTATGTCTGGTTACCTAAAGCAATATTGCAAGGGATATTTTAAACTCCCACCTGTGTGTGTATGTGTCTGTGTGTCTCTGTGTGTGTGTGTGTGTGTGTGTGTATGTATGTATGTATGTATGTGTGTGTGTGTGTTTTATATAACAAAAATAATGCCTAGCCCCTTGAGTGGAACATCATCTTGGGTGATATGAACATGGAACAAACTATGAGGATGGGTATTTTTAAAATACAGTATTCCTAGAGTGACATTAGAGAACCTGTGGAGGTGGAGGCAACTGCATTGTTCCAGATACATGCAATGGTGTTTCAGAGCAGGTGTGCTTTTCCCAGTGTAATTCTTATGTCAACTTCAAGGGGCTTAACAGTGGCCTGATTCCATGCAAGAGTTTTTATACATAGAAATGTCACCACAAGGTGAGGTATTGGCCGGAATCTGCATCTTTTTCCTTTCTGCACAGCTGCACAAAATTATAAATGCATGCATATTGAATGGCAAACATTACATTTGTTCAATGTACCTAGCTGAGAAAGAATCAATGTGCCTAATCCATTTCGGAGGAGACAGTGCAAACAGTTAAGGGGAATAGGGTCGGGGGAGAAGAAGAGATTTACAAATTGCAACTGACTACTGGCAAATCACCGAAAGTTGCCAGTAACAATTGTTTCTAATAGAGGTAAGTGAAATATCAAGGCACCATCCTCAGAGCTGTAGAATTTTATTAGTCAAGAGATCCATTTCCTAATTACTGTCCCCTTAACTTGCTTATCTGACCTTAAAGGTGTTGTTGGGAAGGTCATCAATAAAGACTACCTTTGAAAAGGAGAACAAGCAGTTTAACATAAACAGATGGTTCTGCTGAAGCAGTCCATTGTGATTATAAACTGGAGCTAGCGCTCTCTTGCATAGTCATCATGGAGACTCACACCCTTAAATCATGCCGTGTTTATATATTGTAGCATCACCATTGATCACATCATAATAATGCAGGGAATAAAATGACTGGAAACGCAGTACAGAGTTTTTTTATGGTGGCGAGAGGCGCTCATTTGTGCTGAAATGGAAACCTGGCATGGTGGGATCTTGAAACTGCAAGAGACCATGCTACCATTGTTACTATTTCTCCTTCTTTTCGTCCTCATCACCATTTCTCACATTGAATAAAACAAACTGAATATGATTATCGTGGTTGCCATTGTTGTTTTCTATTGAGGTTGAAAGAAACAATTATTTATTCCGCTAAATTATTTGTCCCCGTTTTACGATACTTATCATTCGCGTAAATCCCATCAAAAAGAACAGGTGAAATGTTTTAATGTGCCTTGGTTTCTATTCTTTGTTAAAGCAAAACATCCAGCGCGAAAACACAGATTAATGAATTCAGTGCAACTTCATAGAACCAGTCTCTTATAGGTTAAATTAAATGCAAATTAATTTAAACGTGTAACATGTAATTCTAGATCCTTGAACTTTGCACTTTATCAGCCGAATCCAAAATCGCGACACTTTAAAATTTTTGATAATTTGAGATCTGAAACTTTAGAAAGGAAGATTTATTGTTATTTCTCTTCAGCAGAAGCATGACATGGCTAACTAGTCTTGGGTTCGCTAGGACCAGCTTTATTA
Source organism: Lacerta viridis (assembly GCA_900245905.1). Classification (NCBI taxonomy): domain Eukaryota; kingdom Metazoa; phylum Chordata; class Lepidosauria; order Squamata; family Lacertidae; genus Lacerta; species Lacerta viridis. The sequence goes on along the minus strand of OFHU01000427.1, from coordinate 47,228 downwards.
TTTAAAGGTGATATGAAGGAACTCTTTGTGATCTCTTCCCTCTGTTTAAGGAGATAGATCCTGCTGTTGCCTGGCTCTCTTTGGGCAGAGTTGTAACTGCTTTCATGACTAGTCTTCTTGTTAGTTACACAGAGAGATCTTTCTCAGGTGGTGCAGTGGGGAAGGTGATGAATTTGTGCTCCTTACTGAGCAACCCAGCCACCTACCATCTAGCAATATCAATGCGGCAACATACATCCGCCAATGTCACCAGGTTTCCATCTTGGAGCTAACACACACTCAGACCGTGATTAAGTGGAGGAAATGCCACATCAACAAGAAGCAGGCAAGCAAGGAACAGATAATAATAATAATAATAATAATAATAATAATAATAATAATAATAATAGCAACAACAACAACAAACCTTTATTGTCACTACACTACCTGTGTGCAGTGAAATTAAACGAGCCCCCCCCCCACACACATACACTCAGCCTTGTTCGCACTCTGTGTGCTTGTCGGAAGTCAATTTCACCACTATCCCCATTCAGCAGCCCAACAGCCCATGGATAAAAACTGTTCTTTAACCTGTTGGTGTGGCTGACGATACTTCTATATCTCCTGCCCGAAGGTAGGAGATTAAAGAGGTGCTGGCCGGGGTGTGAGTCATCCCTGAGAATTTTCCTCGCTCTCCTGAGGCAGCGGTTTCCTGCGATGTCATCTAGTGAACTCAGGGGACAACAGCCCATGATATCATGTGCTGTATTCACCACCCTCTGTAGGGACTTCCTGCCCATGGCTGTCAAACCAGCGTACCACACTGTAATACAGTATGAAAGCGTCTGAGAGCAGCTCAGTCTGTATCTGAGTGAAGAGGAGATAGACCAGGATCAGAAACGATAAAAGGGTCACTTCGAAACCTATTGAGCACTTCTGTCACCTGGACACTGCTGAGATGGTAGTTCTCATGCTGTCCTCTGGCCACCCACTCTTGATGGTCCTGAAGCACAGCAGAGATGAAGGCAGCAACACCCTTGTCTGCCAAGCCACTGGGTTGGAGAAGAAGATATAGTAAAATAATAATAGATTTATTACTTATAGCCCACTCATCTGACTGGGTTTCCGCAGGGACTCTGGGAGGCTCTCAACAGAATATTAAACCACGACAAAACATCAAATATCACAAATTTCCCTAAACAGAGTTGCCTTCAGATGTCTTCTAAAAGTCAGGTGGTTGTTTATTTCCTTGACATCTGATGGGAGGGCATTCCACAGGGCAGGTGCCACTACCAAGAAGGCCCTCTGCCTGGTTCCCTGTAACCTCACTTCTCACAGTGAGGAAACCACCAGAAGGTCCTCGGTTCTGGACCTCAGTGTCCGGGCAGAATGATGGGGGTGGAGATGCTCCTTCAGATACACAGGGCCGAGGCCATTTAGGGTTTTAAAGCTCAGCACCAACACTTTGAATTGTGCTCAGAAATGTACTGGGAGCCAATGCAGGTCTCATCAACACAACCACCATAGGCAATGCTTAGTGGGGAAGATGGGAGTTGTACTCCAGCAAGATCTGGAGGGCACCATGTTGACTACCATGCCTTACAATATGCCACACACTCTGAATCTTCATTACTCAACGCAATTTCAAGAAGTCCATCAGAACTCTTCGCTAATCGATTCCGTATGCAATTTGTGGCTTGCTGCCTTTAGAATGCACTTCTATCAACTCCAGCTTACATCACAGAACATCAGAAGTCATGGATGTGATCGCCACGCCAACATTTTAACAGTATTTGGCAGAACGCTGGCATACAAGCTGCCTGCCTCTTCAGAGTTTGCTGCAAACAAAGAAACAGCAGAGAATAGCTAGACTTGGAAGGGTTTACAGAAAGAATGGTTCCCCACCCTGCCCCCGTGTATTAGCAGCATTAAAAACAAAGGTTCTTCTCGAGAAAATAAAACTCAATAAGTAAAGGACAAGCCCAACAAAATGGTACACATATTTATAACCACACAACTGGGCTTCTGGCATAATGGGTTACAGTTTCACAAACAATCAATACAAATTATTGGATCTAAAATTACTTTTTGATTACCACTGTGAAAATACAAGCTGTTTGAGTCATTCCTCACACTATTGATTTTACTCTGCCCTGTGTGTGTGTGTGTGTGTGTGTGTGTGTGTGATGTCTTGAGCCTCCATTCTATTGTGAAAAGCTAACAAAATATACAAAGAATCAAACAAGAGACTTTGAGGGCAGTGACAGTTTCTCTTTTCCGTTAATTCACGAGTTTTGTTCAGTGCTTTAATCTTCTTCTTCTTCTTTTTAAGGAAAACTTTTTCAGAGGCAGGCTATACTTCCCAAGCCACAAGAATTTTATAATAAGCTCTTAACTTGTTCATCCATTTTGTGTATTAACCTTTATCACTCAGCAGCAGCTCCTGTCGTGTGGCACTTTGCTTCCTGCTGGTTCCCATAGCAATGATCAGGTCAGCTGTTGTGGAAGAGACCAATATGCTAGTGCCAGTTGTCAAGGCTAGTAAATGGGCTGCTTAATTTCCCCCCCTTCGCTGTCAAGTTGTCAAACATTAGGCTGTTCCCGAGTCTAATTTCTCAAGAGGAAAAATGTTGTGGCTACAGAAGTGGAGGAAGTGAAAACAGAAGAGAAAGGAAAGATGTAGCTGTCTCAGAAGCCTTGCCAGCCCCTTGTGGTGGAGGACAACAACAATATTAATAATAGGTAATGATAACAGGCTCCATGTAAAGTGCTGAATGCGCTGCAAAGGTCCAACTCTTAGCATCCTCCCTCAGAAAAACATGTCTTAGTGGAAGGCAGTGGGGAACGTCTGACTTGGACCTCCATGTGCATGAGGATGCCGTGAGGATTAGCTGAGTCACTTCTTGCATTAAGTGAAGAACCAGAGAGCACCTCACCTGCTCCATGGAGGAAAGGTAGCAAGCCAGAGAATTACCATACTTTTCTGTGTATAAGGCTATGTTGCTGTCCTTAAAAATCATGCTAAAAAGTGGGGGGGTGTCTTATACCTGGGTAGTGCATAGGGTGGACGTTTGATTGGTTGCTGACATGGCTGGGGTGGACCGCAAACTCCCCAAGACTCCAGAGCATCCTCCCGGTGGTCCTCTCTGGCTGGAACATCCCTTCAGTCCAGAGCGCCAGTAATCTGCGACCCTTTCCTTATGAAAAGAGCACACAGGTCTTCCAGCATCACGCAGCAAGAAGAAAGACTCATCTGTAGCTCTAAACTACTTTATTTACAGTCTATATACAGAGACTCCATAATTACGTCTGTGTTATCTTAACAAGAGTACAGAACCGCGGCATGGCAGAAGTGAAAATAAACATACAATAACAACACTTAGGTGGAAGAGATGAGACAAACTTCCGTTCTCACACTCTCTCAGACACTCATGTGATTTACAGTAATCAGAACAGTCTTGCTGAAGCAGCAGCGGATAAATAAAAATCCCAACAGAGAAGACCCAGGTAACTATTAACCAGTGTACAGTAGTCAAAACTACTCACAAAATGAGCTCATGAGCAGAAAATTGGTGTATATCCTCTCCCACCCAGCTGTTGTTTTTAATATCTTCTCTGTTGTTCTTGATCAGGGGTTGGCAAACTTTTTGTGCTTGGGCCGGTTCACGGTCCCGCAGACGCCGCGGTGGACCAGAGTTTGTGTGTGTGCACCCGCACATGCAGAAACACAATTTCTGGCACTCCTTCCATCGTGGAGGAGGTGTGTGCAGCTTCCCATTGGCTGCAGGAGCTTCCTGCATCCAATGGGAAGCTGGCCAGCATCGCGGAAGACAGTACCTGCTCTGTTCCGCACCGGTTTAGCACGGAGCATGGGGGCCGACCAATCGGACGGTGACGGTCCCCGAGTGGGCAGCAGGGGTTCATGGGCCAGTTAAACAATCCCCATGGGCCACTCGTGGGCCATAGGCCTTAGGTTGCCGGCCCCTGTTCTTGATCCTGCTGTTAATACTATGACTTTGAGGCTGTTTTTGACTATTCCTACACATTTCTCTTGTTTGCATATACAGGGTGCTTTGGGCTTTCAACTGCTTTTAAAGTTTTTATTTTATTTTATTATGCTTAGATGCTAGTAATGCCTGAAAGGTGGTATATTATAAATCCTTTAAATTAATAAATGCAGTGAATAAAGTGGGTTGTAAAACTATCCCAGTCTGAACAGGGGCCATTAGTTTAGTCATGCCCAGAAGGTGGTGTATTATTAATCTTCGTTAAAAATAAATACATTAAAAACAGTGGATCTTATTCTGAACTGGACTCATAGAATAAGGAGCTGAATCAGGGCTCAGTTTGAGAATAGCCATTCTCCACTATTAGGCAACGCATGTGCCGGTATATGTATTTTATTTGGTACGTTTATTTGTTGGACATGTTGTTTTTCATCCAAGCAAACTTCCCTTCCTTTCCTACAGGCTGGTTAGCTGTTGCATCCCAATTTCACAACCTTGACTGCTCGGGGCAACCATATATTTAATGAAATCTGCTAATAAATCTCAAATTCGCTTTGAGTAAGCAGTCCTGCTGCAGACTCAGCTCCCTGTTCCTTGACTTTACTAGAGTCCAAATAAGATTTGTACTTTGACAGGGTAAGCATTTACTTTATCAGAAAGCATATTAGCGTGGGCATGTCTCAGCATAATGTGTACCAAATCAGAGGGTATGACTAATTTGTTCTGCTATTAAGTGGATGATAAAATGATTTAGACACATATAAATATATATGGGGCACTGGGCACTTTTAGGAATTACATGTTGTGTATCTCATCCTAACTCTGTCAGAGTCTGGGAGCTTTTTATATGCTAAATGACATTTACAGGAAATGCAAGGCTTTTGCCCAGAACTTGGATATGTTTACCTAAGAAAAGAGAAACTGTTGGAAAATAATAATTCCCTGGTGTTTTAACCTGCAAGCGCCTACCATGAATTCTGTTACATGGGACGGATTGCTTTCTTGTGTAATACTATGCTGAAAAAAGTGGTGGTGTGGCCGTGTTATACCATGTTATAAATGTAGTCATTGTCAGGAGCAGAGTTACTTCAGAGGCAGAACATGAACTGTTTGTTTTCACTGGATGCAAAGCCTCAGGGGCGCCGGGGCAGGGGGTGGGGACAACAAAACTATGCTGTGGAATGGTTCGCGAGAGATGGGAGGTGCTGGATTTGGGCATCGCACAGGGCTGGTCACTTACAACCCTTTTATATATACAGTCGTACCTCGGGTTACGTACGCTCCAGGTTGCATACTTTTTTAGGTTACGAACTCCGCTAACCCGGAAGCGCAACCCGACGCATGTGTGATTTGCGCATGCGCAGAGCATTTTTCGCTGGGTTTTTCGTTTTTTTGGAGGGGGGGTTCGGTCTGTGCACGTGCAGAATGAATTGTTCGGGTTACGTCCTTTTCGGGTTAAGTACGTAACCCGGGGTACCACTGTATACTTTTTACTTATTTTCCAATTAGTATTATACATTCACATCATCATTATCCATTTTACCGCCCCGGCTCCTTAGAGCCTATCAGCTTCCTTCCCTCCTGCCTCATGGCTTTCATAATTAACCTTTAAATCATTGCATTTTTGTATGTTTTCCAATTCTAATTACGCTCTTTCTTAAAGAAAATTAACAAATTTATATCATTGCATAAAAATTTGTACGTTTTCCAATTACTAATTACAGTACTCATTACAAAATAGCTCAAAATTTAAATAAATATAGAAAGGTAGAAAATTTCTCATTACAAGTCTTCAGACAACCCTGCTAGTGATGTTAACTGCTTACAATAATCTTTCAGATATCGTATAAATTTACTCCAGTCCTTTTGGAATACTTGATGCTGCTAGTTTCGGATTTTTCCTGTCAGCTTCGCCAGTTCTGCAAAGTCCACCATCTTCATCTGACTCCATGCAAAAGTTCCCATTCATCTCAAGGATGTAAAAAATAAAAAATAAAAATCCTTCCAGTAGCACCTTAGAGACCAACTAAGTTTGTTCTTAGTATGAGCTTTCGTGTGCATGCACACTTCTTCAGAAGTCAAAACAAAATAAAATAAAAAATTCCTTCCAGTAGCACCTTAGAGACCAACTAAGTTTGTTCTTGGTATGAGCTTTCATCTGAAGAAGTGTGCATGCACACAAAAGCTCATACCAAGAACAAACTTAGTTGGTCTCTAAGGTGCTACTGGAAGGAATTTTTTATTTTTTATTTTGTTTTGACTATGGCAGACCAACACGGCTACCTACCTGTAATTTCAAGTAAGTGTTCAGTTCATATGCTCCCTAGACATGAGCAACAACAACAACAGACAGCCTTGGAAGAACACTAACAGCAAACGGAATCATCACCACCCATCAAAAGCTGTGTGTGTGTGTGTGTGTGTGTGTGTGTGTGTGTGTGAGCAAGGGTGCCAGGTGCCAGGTAGGTCACCTGCGACCCTTCTCCTCTCTTCCCCAACCCAGTCCAGGCTGTCAGCGATTTTAGTGACTGGTAGTGGCTACTGATCGCCGAAGAATTGATGCTTTTGAATTATGGTGCTGGAGGAGACTCTTGAGAGTCCCATGGACTGCAAGAAGATCAAACTTATCCATCCTTAAAGAAATCACCCCTGAGTGCTCACTGGAAGGACAGATCCTGAAGTTGAGGCTCCAGTACTTTGGCCACCTCATGAGAAGAGAAGACTCCCTGGAAAAGACCCTGATGTTGGGAAAGATGGAGGGCACAAGGAGAAGGGGACGACAGAGGATGAGATGGTTGGACAGTGTTCTCGAAGCGACTGGCATGAGTTTGGCCAAACTGCGAGAGGCAGTGAAGGATAGGCGTGCCTGGCGTGCTCTGGTCCATGGGGTCACGAAGAGTTGGACACGACTGAACGACTGAACAACAACAACAAAGTGGCTACTGGGGGAAAGCCCTTCTCAGTGGTGAAACTCTGTTCATCAGAGAGACCTGCTTGTTGGTACCAGGCAAACACCTTTGTGTTTTATCTTGGCTGGGTTTGCTGTTTTTAATCCCGATCTAGTGACTCCACTTTTGTTTTAGTATAGTTTTCTGTGCTTGAAAGTTGTTTTATGCTTGGGAAGTTTTGTAAGCCACCGTGTGGATTTTGCTGAAAGGATTATTTAAATCCTTTAAATAAGTAAGTAAGTAAATAATGTAAATTATTTGAATGCATGGAGGGAATTTCGGAAAGGGGTTTTAGTTCCATGGGTATGTATTTTTTTTTTTAAATGAAGATTAAGTGGGTTGTTACACTCTTGGATTCTTTTGGACAAGACTAATTTCATCGCTGGTTTTCAGGGGAATTCTGAACTTTGGCAGCATTCTTGGGCTTGGTGGCTTGAAACAAATAAGTTACCCGTCTTGTCATTTCTAATCATTACCTTTTCTTTTCTTTTTTTAACCTCAAATATCTAATTGTAAGCCATCCATCATTTCCACCCCAAAATAAGGAACTTCTATTGTGTGGAACCAAAACCTTTAATTTCTAACCTACCATCTCCTACAGATATTGTTTTGCTTCAAGGAAAATGACGATATTGTATTGGTTATGCTATGGGCAGTTCAGATTAATGTTCCCGATATTGCCTAAAGAATTAAAAGACACCTAAAGAACAGGAATATGTGCTCAGATATTGAAAAGTGGGAAACTGTACATGCACACCTACAGCTCATGAGGGCTTCCATTAGTAGACCACAGGTAGCTCCATGCTACTAGTCATTGTCTGCCCATCTCCCCAGTTGGTATGGCCTGTTTTACATCTATGTGTTGGTTTTCCATGGAATTGAGACTGATGGGCAATTGGAGGCCCCAACTGCATTGTTCACGTACAAGTAAGCAGGTACTTTGCAGACCCCCATGCTCAGTGCATGAATGTCAACATGGGGGGGGGGACCACTGAGGTAATGTGATAGTGGTGATGAGGCTAGCAGTGCAGCCGGGCCTGTGCAGGGTGGGGGGAGGCTCAGAAGGTTAATGTCAGGAGTCCATATTTCCAGCTTGATAACACAATAAGTGTAGGTAATTAAAAAGGAGGATTTATTGCAAAAACAAACAGATAGCTCCGGATGGCTCTAAGGCAGCCGCCGGCATTATCACTCAAGATGACCCTTCTGAAGACTCCTTCCTGTGTCTACAGCAGGCATGTCCAACAGGTTGATCGTGATCTACCAGTAGATCACTGGACGTCTGTGGTAGATCACCAGTAGATCAGTGGCTCCCCCCAAAGAAGCTAAAAAAAACTTTGGCTCCCCTAAAAAAATCTCAACATCTTTGCCCTGCATCCCTAAAATGACCTGGTCCCCCCAAAACAGGGCTTTCCTTCCTAAAAAAAAGCTCAACGTCGCTTTCCTCTTCCCTAAAGAAGCTCAACAGCTTTTACGCGATCCCCCCAAAACAGGGCTTTCCTTCCTAAAAAAAAGCTCAACAACTTTGACCTGCCCCCCTGGCAGTTTTTAACTCTGTGAGTAGATCACAGTCTCTTGGAAGTTGGCCACCCCTCTGAACTGGCACCCCTTGCATCTCTTGTTTTGCTTCCGATCTAGCAGCCCTCCCATTCACCAACTCTTCGGACTTATTGGATTAGCTCCAGCCTCTTCCTTTCCTGACCCACTGTCTCTGTGTCTGTTCGCTCCTGTTTCTGCTTTCTGAGAGCTTTGGCTGTGTTCCAGCCTGCTCTCAGCTACAGCCTTATCATCCTGCCATTCAAGGTTAGGAGAATTTGAAGCCTGCAGCTGTCGGCTCTCCCAGCCTCTCTGTTCCTGGCTGCTTTCGCTTGGAGCTGGCGTATTCATGACAGTTAAGCTAGAAAGTGCTATTTTTCTAGAAAAAGAGGTGCCACAACTCACCTTGAATGCCTCCCTAGTTCTTTTATAATGGCAATGGCGCCCACCTGAGAGGTGTCAGAACTGAGCTCCAGTGAGTTCTGCCTGAAAAAAAGCCCTGTGGCTTGGGTTCTCTGCCAAGGGCCTGCCAGACTGATGCTGTTGGAGTTTATAAATTTATTCTAACAAGCCTCAGTGCAGCCCCACTTCCCCTCTAATTTTGGAGTTATTTTATGCATATAACATAACATACAAATCCAGACTTAAGAGCACACCTTTCATTGTTTTCCAGATTAGTGAGATTAGGAAAACAAATTGCGGATTGAATTTTGTTTAACAAGGGAAATCATCCATCTCTTTCCCATTGTGCTTAGAAGCACATTGCAACAGGTTAATGTGGGGCATGAAGGCAATATGCAAGCGACTTGCACCAGGACTGCAACTAGGCTGGAATGATGAGCGCAGCAAGGGGCAAGAATAGAAAATACATATGACAGCCCTCACATTTTATGATAGCGAATAATAAAAAATAAATAAATAAATAAATAGCTGATAAACTTAAATAACTGAACTAATTCTATTCACAACAACTTTGCAAAGTTGGGGGCTTGGACTCCCTAACACATACACATGGGTATTTAATAATTTTAATCAACAATGTGTATGCTTGTTCCAGAAAATACCTGTGCAACACCAATGCAACCACGGGATTCATGCACAGAAGTGATATGTTTATTACTGCCAAGTAAGAGGCTTGGTTGATGGCTCACAGTCTATGATGGCACACCCTCCAAAATTCCTCGGATGAAAATAGGGAAATATCTCACTCCACTCCAACAGACCCTACTCAACCCCCCATTTTTTAGTTCCTCCCACCACACAGCATTTCCTATCAGAAAAAGGGTGAGTTCTACCACTACTACACCAACAGGACACAGCCCTACACCGTCCTGAGAAAACCCGTTAATACAGTACGTTTCCAGGCACAATTCAAAGTGTTGGTGCTGACCTTTAAAACCCTAAATGGCCTCGATCCAGTATACCTGAAGGAGCATCTCTACCCCCATCATTCTGCCCAGACACCGAGGGCCTTCTGGCGGTTCCCTCACTGCGAGAAGCAAAGTTACAGGGAACCAGGGAGCGGGCCTTCTCGGTGGTGGCGCCCGCCCTGTGGAACGCCCTCCCATCAGATGGCAAGGAAATAAACAACTATCAAACTTTCAGAAGATACGTGAAGGCAGCCCTGTTTAGGGAAGTTTTTAATGTTTGAAGTTTTGTTCTGTTTTTAATGTTCTGTTGAGAGCCGCCCAGAGTGGCTTGGGAAACCCAGCCAAAATTGCAGGGTAGAAATATATTATTATGAATTATTATTATTATTATTATTATTATTATTATTATTATTTTCTTTGGGAGATTTATGAAAAGAAAAGCACACACCAATAAATTAATTTTACAAAGGGTCAGGATTTGATGCGGACACAAAAAGATTTTTTTTAAATAAAAAAGATCAAGACTCCTTGCTGTCCGTTCGCCTCCCGCTTTCTACCAGCCCAGGGTGGCCCTGCCCTCTGCCTGCCCCTCAAAGCCGAAAAAATAAACCTATGCTGCCAATACTCGTGGTAAATCAGTATTTGCCCCTCAAAGCCAGCACATCACATACTGTAGGGCTAGGCCTCAGCAGTGGCAACCGATTCATCCTCACCCACTTTCCAGCAGCGCCTACGAGCTGCCCAAGGGTGGAGGCCAGCTTCAGCGGGCATGGGGAGGCCTTGGGGAGGCTGCAGGTTACTTCCTTGCTACCACTGCCACTGAGAACAGGGGGCCAGCTCATCCTCCACTTTGAGCTTGGTGGTAGGGAGAAATAGGGGCATTCCAGGATCAAATCAGAAGCCTGGCTGGTTTTCATAATTCCTGGACTGCCCCTGGAAAATCGGGACACTTGGAGGGTACGTGATGGCTACCTTTCTACTTTACTGAATACCCCCAATTTAACATTGTCAATATGTGACTACAGTTGGATTATAAGCAACAGGAAGCAGACTTCTCTCTATGCATTGCAGCTTACATCATTTCTAAATGGATGGGGTTCCAGTTCTCGAATTTCCCAACCATTCATGTCATATATCATAATCATCTCCAAACTGTCCTTGAGCTAGAAGGGAAAATGCACAGAGGCACCTGTATAGTCAATCTACAACCTTCCTTCCCTATTACAGCAGATGGAACATCAATGTGAATGTCCATCTGCCACTGGCTAAGATGTCTGTCTATTGTATAATTAAAATGAAAACTTACCTTATAGAGACCCTCTCTGCCTGTCTCATTTATACAGACTCTCTCCACGAGGTCAGCTCTTCCTCTGACATTACAAAAACTGCTTTCAGGCCTTCAGCTGCATTTAGTTTCATAAGAGCCACTAGGAACTTGTACACTTGACCTGGCATTCTCCGCGTCGCTGCAGTAGGTAGCACATTGCCATGTGCAACAGAGCCTCAACATCTGCACACCCAGGTGGACAAAGCCATGGAAAGTTTCCAGCTAAGTGAGCTTTGAGTTTTGTCAAACTTCTATGGAGCTGATCCAGCAACCCTCCTGTTTGGAAGCACTATCAATAGAGATCTGAGTCATTATCCACATGTACAAAGGAAACCATGTACCACCAGCTCTGTCCCTTTGACATTCACGAATTCAGTGTGACATAGCAGACCCGCCAAGTGTCCCTATTATCCAGGGAAAGTTCTAGATTTACAGAAGCTGTCCTGGTTTCTAATTTATCCCAGAATGTCCTACTTTTCCTTACTGTTGTTCAGCCATTTAGTCGTGTCCCACTCTTCGTGACCCGATTGGCCCAGAGCACGCCAGGCACTCCTGTCTTCCACTGCCTCCCACAGTTTGGTCAGACTCATGTTGGTAGCTTCGAGAACACTGTCCAACCATCTCATCCTCTGTCATCCCCTTCTCCTTGTGCCCTCCATCTTTCCCAACATCAGGGTCTTTTCCAGGGAGTCTTCTCTTCTCATGAGGTGGCCAAAGTATTGGAGCCTCAGCTTCAGGATCTGTCCTTCCAGTGAGCACTCAGGGCTGATTTCCTTCAGAATGGATAGGTTTGATCTTCTTGCAGTCCATGGGACTCTCAAGAGTCTCCTCCAGCACCATAATTCAAAAGCATCAATTCTTTGGCGATCAGCCTTCTTTATGGTCCAGCTCTCACTTCCATACATCACTACTGGGAAAACCATAGCTTTAACTGTACAGACCTTTGTCAGCAAGGTGATGTCTCTGCTTTTCCTTAGGACCTCCCTATTTTCGCCAAAGAAATCTTGGAGGGCATGGAGTTATGCAACCCCCAAGCCAAGGAGAGAAGTAACTATACAACCTTCAGAAGACAGCCCTGTATAGGGACGTTTTTTAATGTTTAATGTATTATTATGTTTTTATATACTTTGGAAGCCACCCAGAGTGGCTGAGGCAGCCCAGTCAGATGGGCAGGGTAGTAGTAGTAGTAGTAGTAGTAGTAGTAGTAGTAGTAAATAATAATAATAATGGAATAGGACATCCCTATTTTCATCAGAGAAATGTTGGAGGGTTTGCAATAGGTCACCAACCCATGAGCAGGTGAACATATATAAGTTCTCCACATGACTGGGAACTTGCAATGCACATTTATTGATTGTGCACTGGTACCTTATAATGCATAAGGACATTAGCCCAGTTTCAACTACCATAAATGACAATGTTTACCCAGTGACTAAGGCAAATGCCTTTCTCACTGCCTTGTACTTACTTTAGTGGAAATGCCAGGGACTGGACCTGAGATCTCGTAAATACAAGCTGTGTGCTCTATCCCTGAACTATGGCCCTTTCCCACAAATACTAGGGAATCACCCCATTTATTTTCTAAAATTCAATCACAGCCTTAGAGTAAAAAGACTATAGAGACTGAAGCAGATACATTCAGGTAGAGTTGTCTAAAACCAGCTTGCGTTGTAACTATTTTATATGCCAATTCCAGTAAGTGCTGTAAGCTCTCATGACCAGTAAAACACTCTGCACATTTCTCATTAAAATACATTTTACATGTGAGCATTATTTTTCATTATAATTGTGTTGTAATGCCCCAGTCCAAGATTGCATGAGCACGTTTTTTTTTTGCAACTGTCAACTGACTCATAAGTTGAAATGTGATATTATGCTCCAGGTCTCTGTGATGGCTTTGGTAATTTAACAAATGTTACAAGCGTGGAAATTAAAGCTAAAAGCAAGCACCATTTCCCTGTGCAACTGGGTTAGTTAGTTTCTTTCTTTCTCTCTTCCAGTGTTAATGTTCAAGAGATGCGGTGTTTCTTGGCAGGAAACACATTATTAACCCAAAGTAGTGTAATTCCTTTGAGACTTTATATCTAAAGAACCTAACAATCACAGCTGGAAGCACATACTGCTGCTGTTAAGGGCTAGAAATAAGTTGTATCCACTACCACTTTGAACCTAGACAAAAATCATTTACTGGAAGAAACAAAGTAAAAACACAAGCATGCACAATTATGTCTCTGTGTTGGTTTGGGGTGTGTGTGTGTGTGAGAGAGAGAGAGTAAGTAAATGATATGCTGCTTAATTACATTGGCCCAGATTCAACATTTTCTAACCACCAGCACAGACGTTGTTTGGCCAGCATAAGGGCAAAAAGAATGGTTGCACAGAATGAAATCCAACTCAACAGTTGCTCTAGCAGAACTTTGTTGTGCAACTGGTTCTGCATCAGGAAGCATTGGGGCTGGAGCAATCTGTTTCACAACCAGTCACAAGAACCATGCTGGCTTCCTGCACCTTCTCTTGTGCAAGCCATTCCACTAGTGCAGCTAGTGCACCACTAAGGGACTTTAACTTAGTCCAGCATTGAAGTCCTTCCATTAGAAAAAGAAAAAAAAAAGCCTTAAATGCAATGAAAATAAAAACCACTTAAAATTATAAAATCATAATTCAATTACAATACTTACTGGAATAATAATAAGTTTTCAGTTATCTGATTTTTCAGATATCTGAAGAAGTGTGCATGCACACGAAAGCTCATACCAAGAACAAACTTAGTTGGTCTCTAAGGTGCTACTGGAAAGAAATTTTTATTTTGTTTTGACTATGGCAGACCAACACAGCTACCCACCTGTAATAAGTTTTCAGTAGGCTCTGGAAGTTCAACAGGAAGCAGACCTGTCTAACCTGAGCTGAACTGCATAAAATTGGGCCCACAATTCTGAACACATGGCTCCTGGTAGATATGGGCCATGCCTTTGAGCCATGGAGGGGGGTGGGGGGCAACTAACAGTAACTAAAGACCTCAGCTACAGTTCTCTTTCTCTTTCTCAAGCTCTGGGAGGAATACCTTTCATTGCCTACAGACAGCCACCCAATCTTCAACAATTCTTCACCCACAATAATGCAGCAACCAGCCCAGAGCCTGCAATGAACCCAGATGCCAACTTTACTGCCACATACACCCAGACAGCACCATCACTGGACCCAACAACATCAAACATATCATCTCAGGCCTATTTAATTGCTCATCTTCTAACATTGTGTATGCCATCAAATGCCAACAGTGCCCTTCAGCTCTCTATATTGGACAAACAGGCCAAACCCTACGCCAAAGGATAAATGGACATAAATCTGACATCAGGAATCACAAGACAGAGAAGCCAGTAGGAGAACACTTCAATCTCCCAGGACATTCAATACAGGATCTCAAAGCAGCTGTCTTATTACAAAAGAATTTCAGAAATAGACTTGAAAGAGAAGTTGCTGAATTACAACTTATTACTAAACTGAAAACTATGGAGAGACCTGGTCTGAATAGAGATATTGGATTCTTGTCTCATTACATATGCTAAAGCTATTTTTGGTCATCTGCATACTATCCCTTGCTTTTTCCTGTCAGACTAATTGCAGTCGTTAGCAGTCATCAACAGGTTTACCATACCCATTGAATTAATCAGCCATCTCCTACTACCCTTCTGAGAAAAACCCCACCCCACCCTCCCACTATATATAAGGGTCTGGTGACTTCTGTTTCAGTGTATCTGAAGAAGTGTGCATGCACATGAAAGCTTATACCCAGAACAAACTTAGTTGGTCTCTAATGTGCTACTGGACAATTTTTTATTATTATTATTTATTTTGACTACGTCAGGCCAACATGGCTACCTACCTGAATCTAAATACCTCTGCATTTTGGCAGCGATATAAGGAGTCCGTAGGTCCTTGAGGTATCCTGTATCCAATTTATTTTATTTTTTTTTAAAAAAAAAAAACCACCATGCAAATTAGTATGAAAACTTTGAATCTGGCCCAGTAACCTAAAGCCAGCCAGCACAAGTTTTGGAGCACCAGAATTACGTGCTTCTGATAGTCCATACCTTGCAAGTGTCCCAGAAGAACCAGGACATCCCTTTATTTTTCCTAACGAGAGCATAGCTGCCATTTTGGGCACCATGATTATTGTGCAATTTCACATGAAATCTCAACCCTAAAAAACACTTTTTGGGGGGTGGGGTGGGCACAATTTCATGCGGTGCTCCAAACCATGTGTTTTGGGATGCTGCAAGAGCACAGCCCCGAAAAGGGACATCTTTTGTGCTCCATGATCTTACGTGGTAACACAGATGGGAAGAAGAGTGTCCCAGTTTTCATCATGTTGGCGGGTCGCATAGTCTACTCCCACTAACAGTCTAGCTGTAGCATTTTGTAGCACCTGGAGTCTCTGTGCCAAGTCCAAGGGCAGCGTCACACAGAGCACATTGCAATAATCAGGTCTTGCCACATTGGCAGATAGCCATGCGTGGCTAGGTAAAGGGACCCCTGACCATTAGGTCCAGTCGCAGACGACTCTGGGGTTGCGCTTTACTGGCTGAGGGAGCTGGCGTACAACTTCTGGGTCATGTGGCTAGCTAGCATGACTAAGCCGCTTCTGGCAAACCAGAGCAGTGCACGGAAACGCTGTTTACCTTCCCGCCGGAGTGGTACCTATTTATCTACTTGTACTTTGATATGCTTTCGAACTGCTAGGTTGGCAGGAGCAGGGACCAAACAACGGGAGCTCACCCTGTTGCGGGGATTCGAACCGCCAACCTTTTGATCAGCAAGCCTTAGGCTCTGTGGTTTAACCCACAGCACCACCCGCGTGACCATGCATGGCTAAGTTCACTTAAAAAGAAGAAATGGAGAAGTTCCCTTGGACCAGGTCAGGCTATATTGTCATTCTATCCCAGCATTATCTATTCCAGGGGCAGCTAATATGGTGCGCTCCAGAAGTTGGCTTGGCCTATAATTGGGGATGATGGGAGCTCCAGTTCAACGACAGTCAACAGTTGTAGGTCAATGTGCAGTGGTTCTCTATGGCCTCAGTCACATCGCCTCATCCCTGGAGAGGCTACCTGGGACCTTCTGCATACAATTTGCACACAATACCACTCATATACAGTATGCATGCAAATCCTTAACTGTGACAGCCGCTATATATATAGATCTGAAAGGCTCCTTAGATTTTCTTGCTTGTTTAAAAATAGTTCCCCCCTTCCCATTGCTGCACTGCAGGCTGAGTAAGCATTGTGTTTATGTGTATTCTCAGTGGGGACTCCTCTATTTTGCAGAATGATGCTCAGGGGCTGGAAGAGAAAGACTGCTGTTGCGGCAGCTTGGTTATAATAGCAACAAGTGAAACAAGCAGTGAAAGGTTGCAGTAGGGTGTCCTCTTGTTTGGGGCTCCAGATAGGACTTCTTTCAGGATACTCCATTCCGTTCTCCCCACACCCACTTTCTCTTCTCCGAACAGGCGGCACTCCATGCCCGTTAGTTATGCTCACTCCTCAGTTCCCATGGGACTTTGAAACTTGATTCTACACTTCTGCAAACCTTATAATTCCCCCGAGCCAGCATTTTGAATGATGATGTTTTCTTCATCATCAACGTTTTGACAAAGGACGTGGGGTGATTTATAGAAATCTATTATTGCTGACCATTGCACCCACTATTGGTTTTGTCCACTCAATCTGCTGGAGCCTGTCTTTGCATGCAGAAGTCCCTAACTCAGTGAGGGTTTAATGCCCATTGGCTACCCTTGCCTGGTTTGGACATCCAATCAAAGCCGTTTCCTAGGGTGTGGCCGCTGTCACATGCTGACAAGTATGGGATGTTACAGGTGGGGAATTATCACTGGTGGGTGACATGTCATGCTCCTTCTGGGGTGGTAATAATAATAATAATAATAATAATAATAATAATAATAATAATTTATTTATACCCCACCCATCTGGCTGGGTTTCCCCCCACACACTGGGCAGCTCCCAACAGAATACTAAAAATACGATAAAACATCTAACATTAAAAACTTCCCTAAACAGGGTTGTCTTCAGATGTCTTTTAAAAGTAGGATACAGTCATACCTCTGGTTACAGTTGCTTCAGGTTGCGTTCATCACAGGATACGAATGCGCCAAACCCAAAAGTACCGGAACGGGTTACTTCCAGGTTCTGCAATTCGCACATGGGCAGAAGCGCAAAATGACGCCATGCGCATGCGCAGAAGTACCAAATCGTGCCACGCACATGCGCAGATGCGACGCTTCAGGTTGCGGACCTTTCAGGTTGCGAACGGGGCTCCGGTCTTCCTTCCCTGGGCACACTGGGATGCAGAGCCACAGAGGAGTCAACTACTGCATGCTCAACCCCCAGCAATGCAGTTGCTAGGTGGGATATATAAAAGCTGGAGAAATATGTATGTGAGTTAAATAAAGACACGTTTCTCTCAGGCAAGGGGGTCAAAATAAACAAATGAACTATGAAATCCTTGGTTACCAAAATCAAAAGACTTTAAAACTAAGCCTAAGCAACACTGAGATGCGGGTGGCACTGTGGTCTAAACCACTGAGCCTAGGGCTTGCTGATCGGAAGGTCGACAGTTCGAATCCCTGTGGCGGGGTGAGCTCCCGTTGCTTGGTCCCAGCTCATGCCAACCTAGCAGTTAGAAAGCACGTCAAAGTGCAAGTAGATAAATAGGTACCGCTCTGGTGGGAAGGTAAACGGTGTTTCTGTGCGCTGCTCTGGTTTGCCAGAAGGCTTAGTCATGCTGGCCACATGACCCGGAAAAACTGTCTGCGGACAAACGTCGGCTCCCTCGGCCAGTAAAACGAGATGAGCGCTGCAACCCCAGAGTCGTTTGCGACAGGACTTAACTGTCAGTGGTCCTTTACCTTTTTTTTTTAAGCAACACTGGATAGAACATGATGCATTCAGGGGGAAGAAGCCAGGATTAACTAGACTTAAATTATGTTATGTTAGAAATATTTGATTTCATGATGACAAAGGGTTGGAGAGAGAGAGAGAGAGAGAGAGAGAAGCAGGGAGAGACTGTTGCTGATGCACAACATTTGATGTGCTTGAGAAGTAGCGTATTGGCAAAAGTTTACAGAGTTTGAAGGATAAGCCAAAGCCAGCCTATAAATAATATTAAGCAGGGCCTCATCCCTCCTCCCCTCCCAGTGTAGTGTCGCCTGTATTCTACTAATAAATCTGAAAAGGGGATAGCTCAGCTGATATTTCAAAACCTTTTGCAACAATGTACACACCGTATTTTTTCCCTTGCAGATGACTGCCTGCCTCCCTTTATTACCCCTCACCACCCTCCTCTACCCCATACTGGGAAGCAGAGTTCCAAAAGGGTGTTATATCACTTGTAGGCAACGTCATAAATCTTTTTTAGCAGGGAACTTTTTTTGCTGCAGTTTAACAGTGATACATTTCAACCTCTTTCGACATCTAAGGGCTGTGTGTGTGTGTGTGTGTGTCAGTCAGAGAAGGGGGTGGGAAAAGAAACCAACAAACATATCTAAAATAGCAATCCTTGCCCAGGGAACTGGAGAAATTCATGGGTATGTGGCAAAGGCTTAAAACGTAAGAGGCCCAGGAAATTCAAAGCAACAAGGTTAGGTGCTTCTGCGGTTTATGTTCCTCACAGGTAAGCAGTGGATTGAAAGAGGTGTTTGAATCAGCCTCTGCTATTGAGGCTCGAGGAGCAACTGAGGAAATTATTTTCACCCGTGTTTTATTTATCAGGAGGTTTTTGTGAGGTGGGCTGAGATTTTGACTTGCCTAGAGGCCTGCACGGGGTTTAATCCAGTACTGGTTATTATTATGCAGAAGAAGAAGAAGAAGAAGAAGAAGAAGAAGAAGAAGAAGAAGAAGAAGAAGAAGAAGAAGAAGAAGAAGAAGAGTTTGGATTTGATATCCCGCTTTATCACTACCCGAAGGAGTCTCAAAGCAGCTAACATTCTCCTTTCCCTTCCTCCCCCACAACAAACACTCTGTGAGGTGAGTGGGGCTGAGAGACTTCAGAGAAGTGTGACTAGCCCAAGGTCACCCAGCAGCTGCATGTGGAGGAGCGGAGAGGCGAACCCGGTTCACCAGATTACGGGACTACCGCTCTTAACCACTACCCCACACTGGCTCTCAAGAAGAAGTTATTCAGTCTAGTTCTGGTAAAGGTAAAGGGACCCCTGTCTGTTAGGTCCAGTTGCGGACGACTCTGGGGTTGCGGCGCTCATCTCGCTTTACTGGCCGAGGGAGCGGCGTACAGCTTCCAGGTCATGTGGCCAGCATGACAAAGCTGCTTCTGGCGAACCAGAGCAGTGCACGGAAACGCCGTTTACCTTCCCGCCGGAGCGGTACCTATTTATCTACTTGCACTTTGACGTGCTTTCAAACTGCTAGGTTGGCAGGAGCAGGGACCGAGCAACGGGAGCTCACCCCGTCGCGGGGATTCGAACCGCCGACCTTCTGATCGGCAAGCCCTAGGTTCTGTGTTTTAACCCACAGCACCACCCGTGTTTGAGTAGTTCTGGTACTAAAACCCAATTCCCTGGCTTGGATTTAATTCTGTAGCCCTGTACAGTATAGCCATTTGTTATCTGACTTGAATTAACATGCAAGAGGGAAGGAGGAAACAAACTCCAAAATAAATGCATAAATAAACCCGCTGCATCCTTGGAAGCTGAGATTTATTTAAAGAATTCAGTTATTGTTTTTGGAGCTTGCTATTGACTGTCTTCCTAGGAGCTTTCCAGTCCTTCTTTTCTTTTACAGTAATTCTGAACTATTCTCCACAGATTTATTACAGCATTCTCTCCACCCGGTTTTATGGCTTCTCGTTCTTTTTACCGATTCAGCTTCCTTTGCCTCATATCCCCAGCATCCTTGGCATCTGCAACACCTTTGTGCTTAGCATCATTTGCAAGTTTAATTAAGACTTCAAACAAAAGTTGCTGTAAGTCTGAAGTCACCCATACTCTATCACAGGTGGTGCATGGCTGATTTACCCCAGAGGTATCACCTATTGTCCTTAACCTTCCCAAAAGAGTGTGTTTTCCATTAACCTCCTAACCTGAATCCGCCAGGGTGAAATTCTTGAACATTTATGGCACATTCCATCCCCACACAAGTACCTCTGTATATGTGGGGAGATGAAGTGATGGGCATGGGGTTGAAGGAAGATCTCTTCCTTCTGCCCCCTTATCCTCCTTGCCTGTGTCAGTCATGTGTTCAAAGGTAGACATCCTGTAGCTAAGGGGGACGAAGGTGTGAATTGTATCTTCAATCAGTTTTTCACCTTTCTAATATTCAGTTTAGCTTGTCACATTTCCACATTAGTCTGTGAGTGCTTAAAAAAAATCCTCACAAAAATTAACCAGCATTTTAGTGTGCATTTCTCCAAATATATACATATATTTCTGTACGCCGTTTTTGCATAACATGCATATTGTTGCAAGCAATTTCCCCTAATAAAATGGATTTGTAATGTTATCTTCACTAATTTATACATTTAACAAATATTTTCCCCAAATACTGGACACCAGTATTAGATTTAAATGCATCAGACTAACTTTTAAGCTCGCTAGCTGTCTATAAAGCCTGATGCTGCAGAATAGTGAGCAGTTTTCCAAATTTTTTGTTTTAAAAAAGTAGAACTGTATATAAAACAGTACCATAAAGTAAAATAGGACAGTAAACTAGAGAGGAAAAAAATAGAACCCTATTATGCATGGGGAGAATGTGTCAGGATTCTCAAAATTTGCTTAATATCAGGCTTTGGGGAAACGGCTTCCTCCCTCCCTTTGGCTGTGGATAAGCAGAACAAAGCAAAAAATAGTCTCTTGCCATTTAAAGAAATTTTAATGATCACAACAGAGTCCATTCTCAGAGTAATTTGTTGTTGTTGTTCAGTCGTTCAGTCGTGTCCGACTCTTCGTGACCCCATGGACCAGAGCACGCCAGGCACGCCTATCCTTCACTGCCTCTCGCAGTTTGGCCAAACTCATGTTAGTAGCTTCGAGAACACTGTCCAACCATCTCATCCTCTGTCGTCCCCTTCTCCTTGTGCCCTCCATCTTTCCCAACATCAGGGTCTTTTCTAGGGAGTCTTCTCTTCTCATGAGGTGGCCAAAGTACTGGAGCCTCAGCTTCAGGATCTGTCCTTCCAGTGAGCACTCAGGGCTGATTTCTTTAAGAATGGATAGGTTTGATCTTCTTGCAGTCCATGGGACTCTCAAGAGTCTCCTCCAGCACCATAATTCAAAAGCATCAATTCTTCAGCGATCAGCCTTCTTTATGGTCCAGCTCTCACTTCCATACATTACTACTGGGAAAACCATAGCTTTAACTATACGGACCTTTGTCGGCAAGGTGATGTCTCTGCTTTTTAAGATGCTGTCTAGGTTTGTCATTGCTTTTCTCCCAAGAAGCAGGCGTCTTCTAATTTCGTGACTGCTGTCACCATCTGCAGTGATCATGGAACTCAGAGTAAAGGTGCTCCCAATTAAGGTTTACACCTACCCCCCCCCGAGTCACCTGAGTCATTTCCTCGTCTTGCAACCTGATCTCACAGCCACTGTGCCTTCTGTGCAGCTACCTTATCTAATCTCTGTGACCTTGGACTGATCGGCTGGGCACTTTCTAGCAAACCGGAGTCTGTTAACTCTCTCTCTCCCAGTTCTCCTCCTAGCTGTTCACCACCCAGTTCTTCCCAACTTCTGTCTTCTGAACTATGTCCCTCTGCAAACCACTGTTCCAAATCTACACTGTCCCACGGCTCCTGGGAAGATTCAGGATCCTGATTCAGGAGCAGGGGGAACCTCCCACCACTCCTCATCTGTGCGGTTCATCCTCAGCACGGTCCCTGACACCTAAGAACCAGATGCTGTAGTTATTTATACTAGTGTCTGCAACTTGAAAGGTCTGCAACTGTCAATCGCCTGATATCACCATGAGGTCAGGTGACTTCCAATCCTACAGTTCTATGATTCTATGATCCTATGACTGGGAGCTTTGAAGTCTTGAAGGTGGGATGTCAAAGCACCATGCAGAGCTTACAAAGAACCCTGCGCTGTGCCTTAAAGCACCAGAGGCTTCACCTTTAAGACCTAGCAAATGAGTGGCTGATGCAGCCAACCCAGTAGGCTTCAGTTGTACCTCCCATCAGCTGATGGGCACAGGAACAAAAGCCTGTTTCACTTGCCAATGCACAATGCAGGGGGTGCGCAGGTTTCATAGCAAGTCGCAAGGGTGCACTTTAAGAAAGCAGTGTGTGTGTGTTAGCATCTGTTGTTGCTAAACCCCATTTTTCCATGCTGTGTTAACTATGGCAATGCTAACAAGACAAATTAAACAGTAATGAATTTTACTGTAAAGGGATTTGTGCCGTTGGCATGTATACTTACCACATTGACCTCTTTCATTGATTCTAAAAACTGTCGGTGGGGAAACCAGTGAGGTCCGATTGAAAAGCGGTGCCAGGTTGGCTGAAATTATTTAGATTCATGTTTAAAGGAGGTCCTCGGTCACGATACATGCAGCGACGGTAGCATGCCAGGCTAGTTAGAGTCCACAGGAGCCACAGATCTTGGGCTAAGAGCCCAATTCAGACGTGAAGGTGGCTTCATGGAACACTACAGAGGTCAGCAATTTTAGCCCATCTGACATATCAGGTCTGCTATAGGAACAGATATTCCTGAGGAAGCATTACAGCCGACCTGAAGCACAGACTGAGGGGCAGGAGAAAGCTGCTTCTTGTTCTCCCCTCGCCACTCATGAGCATATTGCAATACAGGCTTGATTGCTGCTGGTATTTTTCCTTGGACACATTGACTTCCTTGGATTTCATAGAAGAAGAAGAAGAAGAAGAAGAAGAAGAAGAAGAAGAAGAAGAAGAAGAAGAGTTTGGATTTGATATCCCGCTTTATCACTACCTGAAGGAGTCTCAAAGTGGCTAACATTCTCCTTTCCCTTCCTCCCCCACAACAAACACTCTGTGAGGTGAGTGGGGCTGAGAGACTTCAAAGAAGTGTGACTAGCCCAAGGTCACCCAGCAGCTGCATGTGGAGGAGTGGAGACGCGAACCCGGTTCACCAGATTACAGGACTACCGCTCTTAACCACTACCCCACACTGGCTCTCAAGAAGAAGTTATTCCATCTAGTTCTGCTAAAGGTAAAGGTAAAGGTAAAGGGACGCCTGACTGTTAGGTCCAGTTGCGGACGACTCTGGGGTTGCGGTGCTCATCTCGCTTTACTGGCCGAGGGACCGGCGTACAGCTTCCGGGTCATGTGGCCAGCATGACAAAGCCGCTTCTGGCGAACCAGAGCAGTGCACGGAAACGCCATTTACCTTCCCGCCGGAGCAGTACCTATTTATCTACTTGCACTTTGACGTGCTTTCAAACTGCTAGGTTGGCAGGAGCAGGGACCGAGCAACGGGAGCTCACCCCGTCGCGGGGATTCGAACGGCCGACCTTCTGATCGGCAAGCCCTAGGTTCTGTGTTTTAACCCACAGCACCACCCGTGTTTGAGTAGTTCTGGTACTAAAAACCAATTCCCTGGCTTGGATTTAATTCTTTAGCCATGTACTGTATAGGCATTTGTTATCTGACTTGAATTAACATTCACCAGATTACAGGACTACCGCTCTTAACCACTATACCACACTGGCTCTCCAATAGGTATTTGTGTATAAAATATCAATTTGTGTAAACATCCTCTGGCTGAGAGCCCTTTACATCAGTGTAGCGGCATGCAGAAGGAGAATGAAGCGGAGCCATGAGAATGATCTATACTTCCTAATATTTGTGGGCATGGTCCATTCGGGAGTAATTAATTTTTGCACCTGGTGGAAATATGGTTTCAATTATGAATCTGAAGTATGGATCAAGCTGGTCTTCCTCAGTCCCTAGTTCACCGAGAAGACTTCAGACAGCTAAATAGCCTTCTTATATGTGTTGTCTACTACGTTTTCAAATTGAATTCGTATGTGTCTTAATAAGACAGCATGGGACTGAGAACCGCGTGACGGCACTTGGCTGAGAGACGCATCATTGGTATTGATTTCCCAGATGAACATCTCCGATGGGAAATCCAATGCAGATTCCGGGGAGTTAACAGTCAGGAAACAAATTTTATAATTCTGTGATGCTTGGTTCCCCCCTCCCTCGCCAGAGTATATAACTCTTTCCCGCTGAATTCTGTTTACTCACACACAAGCCAGGTTTCCTAGCAAAAATTGCAAAATCAGATTGTCAATATATAATAGTTTGCATAATAATACTAATTCATAATAATTCTTAGCATACTAAAAGGTCACCCACAAGCTTCTCTTCATAGGAAGCCTAGTTATTGAGAACCAGGAGGACAGATACAGCAGTGGATTGGTAGGGCTTGATGGTGTCTGCTGGGCATCAGACGTGAGGGCATGGTCAGATTTTTAATGCCAATTTGATGCTTTTATTGGACATGCATTGGACATAATGGCAACCCTATGGGTGCAGCATGGTCCATGGGGTCACGAAGAGTCGGACACGACTGAACGACTGAACAACAACAATGGGTGCAGCAATCCCACCTCCACCCCTCCATATACAGTAATGTGGGTATAGGCATACTCTGTTAGTCTTCATCAGGCATCCCCAAACTCGGCCCTCCAGCTGTTTTGGGACTACAACTCCCATCATCGCTAGCCAACAGTGGTCAGGGATGATGGGAACTGTAGTTCCAAAACAGCTGGAGGGCCGAGTTTGGGGATGCCTGGTCTTCATCATCCTCTGTACTACACAGAGAACTGTGCACAGGAACATAGGGAGATTCATTACACTGAGTCAGATCACTGAGTCAGATCACTGGCCCATCTAGTTCAGCGATGCCTACAGACAGGCATCTCTCTCAGCCCTACCTGTAGATGCTGCAGATTAAACCTGGGACCTTTTTATGTAATAATAATAATAATAATAATAATAATAATAATAATAATAATAAATTTTATTAATACCCTCATCTGGGCGGCTTTCAACTGAATATTAAAAACAATATAGCATCAAACATTAAAAACTTCCCTAAACAGGGATACAAAGCAGACACCCTACCACTGAGCTATGTGTCTCTGCCTGAGCTATCACCCCGAACATGGCATTTCTTTTCAATATCTGCATAACATACGTGTGCTGCCTGTGCTGGGAACCGCTGGACTCAGTTGGAGGTCTGCTGGATCCTAACCACACTCATCCTGGCAGATCTTGCTATAGGATTGCACACTAAATCATACAGAAATACAGTATATGGACTCAGCTGAGGAGGATTTGGGTGCTCAGTCATTTATAGTTCCAGTTACAGGTAGGTAGCCGTGTTGGTCTGCCATAGTCAAAACAAAATAATAAATAATAAAAAATTCCTTCCAGTAGCACCTTAGAGATCAACTATGTTTGTTCTTGGTATGAGCTTTCGTGTGCATGCACACTTCTTCAAACATGTTTACTCATCCATCCTCAAAAACAGGGGCAGAAAACCCACCACTATACAGATTTTATTTGACTTCAGATTCATAATAGCTGACCATTAGCAATGATGGCTGGGATTTAGGTGAGATGGAGTCCTACAACATCTGCAGGGCCACTGGTCCTCAACCCTGATCTAAAAGTAAACCCTTTCAGCAATGAGAATAATATGTTTCCCCTCTAATATTTTTTTTTTAAATTTCTTGGTTTACAAAAGTGTGTGCAATGTCTCTCTCGTATTTTTTCCATGTAACATTTTTACAAATCAGTTTTGGTTGTTGAGACATTAGGGAGAGAAGGGGGAAAGAGGTGGGTGGGTGGGATGGGTGAGGTGGGGTGACGATGTTTCTATTTTCCTTAATATATGTAGGGTTTGGTGTCAGCGTTGATTGTGTAGGTTCTCTGTTGTTCGCTTGTGTTTCTTTGGCGGTGAGAGAGGTCGGGATTGGCGTAGGGTGTGATTGTTCATTTGTGGTTGGCTGTGGTGATCTTTGGTTTCCTGTGTGAGTGGGGTTGGTGGGTGTTTTGGATCAGGTTAGCCATATTGATTTGTATGCTGTCGGTAGATTTTTGTCATTGTCTTGTTGGGCTGTGTGTGTGATGAAGGGGAACCATACTGGGGTTTAACCTGTGGGGAAACATCAATTTGGGAACATCAACTGATGGGGAAACAAGGGTTCCTCAGACTTGGAGCAGGACAGATGTTGACATGAGGAGAAGGATTTTGGTTTGGGAAACCAAGCTGGTATAGGTGATATTTTCTTCTAGGAAAACCCAGTCTGTTTTTCATCAGTGAGAAGGACCATAAAGCCAAGATTATTTGCATATCTAGTTCAGGGAGGAAACCTCATCGGCAGTTTTCCAATCATCTCCGCCTTACTTCTCAAATAAAGGAAACTACCCTTTCTAATTGCCAGATGGTGACACGCCAGAAGAGGAAGCAGATATCAGCGATTCCATAACAGTCCTCCGTTACTGATTTGGAGAGAAATTATGCCTTTGGCACAGAGGCTTGTTAGCACACATAGTCTTGGCTGAACTGCCTGAAGCAGCATTTGAAAACAAAGAGGGGGTATCTACAAAGAGAATGCCTGGACCAATGGATTACCAAATCCAATCAGTCGTTCTCTCCCTTTCCCTCTTTCCCATAAAGGGAGACTTTGGGGCAAGGATGTTTTTCTTTCTTTCTTTCTTTCTTTCTTTCTTTCTTTCTTTCTTTCTTTCAAAAAAAGACCAATTTCCCATTGCGGCTGCAAATCAGCTCTTGCTTGACAAAATTCGATAGCCCCAAGAACGCCTGCCACTTCTTGACTTCCAGCAGTAAAACAGGTAGGCGAAGAAAGAAGATTTGGTTTGGGAGAGGGGAGGCAGAGGGAGCTAGAGGGAGGCAGAGAGTGAGAGTGAGAGAGGGAAAGGGGGGGAAAGGCAATTAAGCTAATGCAAGTCGGGTGTCACAAGGTTATAGATATTTCAAGAGCTGAGCAATTTACCGTCTGGAAAAGGAGGCGAGCACTTGCATAAAATGTCCCCCAGTTCAGATTTATTATGCTTTTAGTTGTGTTATATGTGATACAATTAGCAGGAGGTGCCAATAAGGCATTCTCTCAAGGACGTGGTCATTCCATACCATCTGTTATTAATTGCATTGTCCTTTCACCAGCCAGCTAGAGGGGAAAAAGTTATCCAAGAAGCACCTGCAAATTCTCACTGTATGATGACTGGAATTTAAAAATACCTACAGCAGAGGGAGGGGGGAGGGAGGGAGGAAGAGTGAGAGCAAGGGTAGCTGGGTAGGGAGGGGAAGGGAGAGGGGGAATCACAAAAGTGGATGAAATCCAAGAGAAAAACAAACTATATAAATTAAGGACTCTAGTGAAAGCTACTTGGGGGTTACATTGATTTTCTCCCGCCCTGCTCCCCCCTGCTCCCCCCCTTCCCATTATTTTAACTTCTAGCCGCATTGATAGCTGCCCTGTAAAAATCTACTGCAAGAAATGAAAGCAGAACAATTAAAACCTTCCATTGGAAATATAGCTGTCGAGCATATACGGTTTGGTGAAGATATGGATAGTTTTAATAGCTTTCTGTTTGCATCTCTCCCCTTTGCTGCTCATAAAACTGAGGACCAAAGACAATAAAGATGGATTTTTTTAAAATAAAAAAAGAAGAGGAAGGGGGGGAAGAGGAGGCAGTGAGTCAGGATTACACCTCACACCTAAAAGCTTCCTTGCAACTAAAGGCAATAAAGTCTATGGTTTTATTCTTGGCACCCTCTGTGTCATTTCAGCTGCTGGCAATAAATAGTACGGGAGCAAAAGCTGTGACTGATTCTAGGAGGAGACAGGCAAGTTAGAATTGATCTAATGTGTTAATGGCGAAAATATCTTTCATCCATGCATCTCTCTCTCTCTCTCTCTCTCTCTCTCTCTCTCTCACACACACACACACACACACACACACACACACAAACACACACACAGCATTCTCACTGTCCAATTTATATTTCCCATTTTGCCAGAGGCTGCATCTGTCTAGAAATCTGAGACCTCCTCAAAGCTGTTTCCAAATAGTTGACTCAATTGTATGCAAATACATTTGGCAGGGAAGGTGTGTGATTGGCAGGTCCCATTTACACAATCCTGAAGAACGGGTTGAACAGAGAAGGTTAGGGTAGGGGCAACCGTGTAGGAAAGGAAAAGGACATGTGTGGCCGCCAATGAAAAGATGGTAATGCCACACTTTGGGGAGTGGGGAGGAGCAACCATAAAATGTAATACTGGTAAAGCTGGTACAGATGGGGAAGTTTCCTTGGAACAGATCAGGAAATAATTTGAAACTGTCTGGCTTATTTTCTGAGCCAATCCAGTTTAGCAATTGATGGAATCTAGAGGTTATGGGGTGAAGACCACACACACAAAAAATAAATGTTGTTGGCATTGGTAGAATCTAGTGGATTACAAGTGAGGCCTGAAAATTTCCTAGATTTTCAACAGCTTGTTGTCACATGGAATATGGCACAACTATCAGTGGCTTGTTGTCACATGGAATATGGCACAACTATCAGTGGTGCTGGAGAAGACTCTTGAGAGTCCCATGGACTGCAAGAAGATCAAGACCTATCCATTCTGAAGGAAATCAGCCCTGAGTGCTCACTGGAAGGACAGATCCTGAAGCTGAGGCTCCAATACTTTGGCCACCTCATGAGAAGAGAAGACTCCCTGGAAAAGACCCTGATGCTGGGAAAGATTGAGGGCACAAGGAGAAGGGGACGACAGAAGACGAGATGGTTGGATGGTGTTCTCAAGGCTACCAACATAAGTCTGACCAACATAAGTCTGCAGGAGGCAGTGAAAGACAGAAGTGCCTGGCGTGCTCTGGTCCATGGGGTCACGGAGAGTCGGACACGACTGAACGACTGAACAACAACAACAATCAGTGGTGAACAGCATTAGGTTTGGCTGACAGCATTAGGTTTGGAACTCCCACCAGGGGCCACACAGTTAAGAACCACTGAGGAAGCAGAAGAAAGCACCCGTGATATTTTGAATAGAGGCTAGGAAGAAGTATCCTGAAATTAGCATTTCCAAAAGTGAGGCATGAATGGGACACAAGGAGGTTCACAGATCACATGAGGATGCTTTCTTATGTCTACATCTAAGTACCTCTGAGTTTGATTGGCTTTTCTTATCTCACACTCCTAAGCAACTTTTGTTTGTTTTTTTTTGGAATTTGAAAGGTGTTTTATTTAAAGAGCGGCTGAATAAAAGGCCGGTTACTGTTATTATCATCTTTTAAGCACAGTGGAGATTACACTGAATTATTAAAATAAAATAAAACACCCTGCCCCCAGAGCAGAATGCAAAAATATCACGTGTGCAGAATTGCCTCTGCGCTAAATAAAAAGTCCTGGTGGGGGGAAAGGATGTGGATTTAAATGGAAAAGCAGAGCCAACGTGTTCTGCTGGGTAACTTTTCCCAGCATGAAGCCCCAAAGAGTCCAAGGCTCCCTCTCTCCCCCCACCCAAGGAAAGCCAGGGAGTCAGGTAGGCATCTGGACCCCCTGCAAACGGCCGAACTTTTGAATGCCCTGGATGCAGTTAGACGTGCTTTGGTCAGATAGCTGCACCCTGTAGAAGCTTTAAAATTTTTTTTACTGCTTTAATTTTGAAATAATGGAGGCACTGTCGTTGATAAAAAAAAGTTTGAACAGAAATCTCCCCTGGGAAACAAATGGAGTAATGTGGTTCCCTTCTCCTTCTCCTTCTCCTTCTTCTGGGGCTGATTGCTCCCTGTTCTTTCGGGAGTGGGTTCATATGACCCATGAACCCACTAATTAAGCCAACAGAAATGTTCAATGGAAAGATGTTTTATTAAGGTATAAATGGTTTGGTCCATATCTAGTAGCTGCTGGCTCATCTAAATCCCACAAAGTAGCCATAATCTTAACAGTCATCTGGATATTTGAAAATTCGCCACACTAATATAGAAATTGTAGGTTTGTGTGTCTTAGGGGCATCATAGATGGTATGAAATTTATGACTTTTAGTTAAATTTATACCCCCAAACGAGGGAAATTTAAGGTTTTGAAAACTTTAATTAGGAAACTACAAGCCTTTGCATCCTGTGAACTTGTACTAGGAGGGAACCTCAGCTCATATCAGTGATCCAAATAGAAAAGTATTGAGTACTATTGAATTTTGTAAAAGAATCAAGTCTAATTCTTCCTTGATGATTCTGGCCTTGGGTATTCACAAGACATTTGACTATTTAGAGAGGAAATTTTTAATAAGTAAAACAAGTGCTTTTATAACCCAAATATTAAATAAATTTTAAGGGTAATTATGGCCCAGTTTGGATGAGCATTTCACAAGATGTTAAGAGGTGGTGTCACAAACTTTTTGTATCATGGACATACTAGGCATAACTAAAATGATTCCACTCCTGAAATTGACATTTTTATTTCAGACCCTCCTGGAGAAAACTGGATTGGCCAAACAACAACAAGCAAACAAGTAAACAAACAACAAACAACAACATCTGCACATCCTAATGAGAAAGGGTGAAGGGGGTTTGCTGAATCTGGGAGTGTACTATGTTATCGAATTAGATCAGACACATGATTCTGTTTATTTTGGAAGACTTGCATTAGCAGTGGGAATAGTTGAAATGAGAGGGGACAGGTGTCATTACATATCCAACTATTACCTAATACCTATTTTCTGATTTATTCTGAATGCGAAAATAATTTACATTGGTTCCTCAATATAAGGAACTGGAAAGCCAGTGTGGTGTAGTGGTTAAGAGCGGTAGTCTCATAATCTGGTGAACTGGGTTCGCGTTTCTGCTCCTCCACATGCAGCTGTTGGGTGACCTTGGGCTAGTAATACTTCTTTGAAGTCTCTCAGCCCCACTTACCTCACAGAATGTTTGTTGTGAGGGAGGAAGGGAAAGGAGAATGTTAGCCGCTTTGAGACTCCTTCGGGTAGTGATAAAGCGAGATATCAAATCCAAACTCCTCCTCCTCCTCCTCCTCCTCATTATTCATTTAGATACACATAACTTGGTGTGTAATAGTGTACTAAGTATTCCTTTATCAAGTATCCTTGTTCAAAAGTTAATACAGTGATTAAAAAAGGATAAAATGCAAATACAGAAATGGAATTCAAGCAAAATAAAATTTAGTCCTTATATTCTACACATTGTGCATGACACTGGTGAAATTTATGATGTGTAAATGCTTCTAAAGCTTTTACATGTACTGCTTACTCATTATTAAATTAATAAGTTATAAGTGGCTTATTTTTGTTTTTACCCCACCCTTGCGAGGGGGGGGGGGTAATTACGAGATTATCTCAATACAATAAAACATGAATACACAAACAAACAAGAAATTCTAACAGCAGCCAAATTTAATTGGAGCAGTATAAAATCACCCAGTAAGCTAAAGTGGTTGGAGTGGGAGTCTTTGCTTATCTCTAAAAGGAAAGCGATGCAGGTGAATATCAGTTCGGCCTGGAGATGATAAGTATTATTTGTTTGTTTGTTTGTTTGTTTGTTTGTTTATACATACCCTGCCCATCTGGCTGAGTTTCCCCAGCCACTCTGGGCAGCTCCCAATCGAGTGTTAAAAACAATACAGCATTAAATATTAAAAACTTCCCTAAACAGGGCTGCCTTCAGATGTCTTTTAAAAATAGGATAGCTGCTTATTTCCTTGACATCTTATGGGAGGGCATTCCACAGGGCGGGTGCCACCACAGAGAAGGCCCTCTGTCTGGTTCCCTGTAACCTCACTTCTCTCAATGAGGGAACTGCCAGAAGGCCCTTGGCACCGGATCTCGGTGTCCACGATGAACAAAAGGGGTGGAGATGCTCCTTCAGGTATATAGGGCCGAAGCAGTTTAGGGCTTTAAAGGTCAGCACCAACACTTTGAATTGTGCTTGGAAACATACTGGGAGCCAATGCAGAACTCTCAGGACTGGTGTTATAAGGTCCCAGCGGCCACTCCCAGTCAGAGAGCACAACACATTCAGGACAGACCATCTGCCCTTTCACTGCATCTCAGATGGCAAAAGAACCTGGAGAAGGGACTTTGAAGAGGACCTTAGTATGTGGATAGACACCTGTTGAGACAGGCAATCCTGATGTTGTTGTTTAGTCGTTTAATTGTGTCCAACTCTTCGTGACCCCATGGACCAGAGCAGGCCAGGCACTCCTGTCTTCCACTGCCTCCCACAGTTTGGTCAAACTCATGTTAGTAGCTTCGAGAACACTGTCCAACCATCTCGTCCTCTGTCGTCCCCTTCTCCTTGTGCCCTCCAATCTTTCCCAACATCAGGGTCTTTTCCAGGGAGTCTTCTCTTCTCATGAGGTGGCCAAAGTATTGGAGCCTCAGTCCTTCTAGTGAGCACTCAGGGCTGATTTCCTTCAGAATGGATAGGTTTGATCTTCTTGCAGTCCATGGGACTCTCAAGAGTCTCCTCCAGCACCATAATTCAAAACCATCAATTCTTCCGCGATCAGCCTTCTTTACTGTCCAGCTCTCACTTCCATTCATCACTACTGGAAAAACCATAGCTTTAACCATGAAACATCATAACACGTGGTCCAGAATGTTGCAGGTCTTTTGACATTAACACCACTCTTTTACTGGAGTCTGGAAATGTATTCTCCAGCGTGGTACCCTCCAGATGCTATGGACTGCAGCTCCCATGACCACTGGCCATACTGACGGGGGCTGATGGGGGTTGCCACCAAACATCTAGCTTGGGGAAGTTGGTCTAAAAGCTTTGATGCATGCGCTGTGCTCCTATGTGTGGAGGGGCTCTCTCATTCAGTTCATATTGGGGACAGTTCCTTTAGCTCCATCCTGAAGCCTAGCTCGCAAGAATCTGACAAAGCTTTTCCCTGACTTATTTTTCGAGCATGCCATGTAACATTATTGCCAGTGGAGGTAGATAGAGAACAGGCCAAATTCCACATGCTTGTGAAGAATGAAATTTACCACTACATACAGAGGAAATATTCTGTGAGGAATATTGTTGCTTCTCCGTTTTGTTCTGACAGGGATAAACTAATAATAAGGATAAGAACAGAAAAGATATTTAATACAGAACCTCCACTGATATAACACCAAGGGGCTCAGAACATTGTAAACCAGAAACAATTGCCTTGAAATAAAATTTGGGTTGAATATCATGCTGGCAAGAGGAAGTGGATTTATAGCCCCAGAGACAGGAGCCTTTTTATTAAGCTATAGGAGGGAGACACCATCTGCCCTTTCACATTTAGATGAATAGGGGAAAGCAGATGAATCTGCTTCATGTCTACAAGCATAGAAACATCACACACAGAGGGAAAAAAGGTCTTTAGGTGTTCAACATCAGGCCAATACAAAAGCCAGAAGTATGAGGGAAATGAAGAAGAATTCATATAAAGTGTTTTCTGGCAATAATGATTGTACTTCTCTAGTTATTATCTATATAAACTCTTGTCTGGCCATAAACTGGCTCAACGAAATGGATCTTCATGGGGTTAATCAGGCCACATGCAATGTCACATCTATTCAACACACAGAAAGGGAGCAGGGAATTGCAGCCACTCCTATTACTGAAGTCTGTGAATGCATGCATTTATCTCATTCTCGCTTTACATTTTTAAATATTGGGTGTGCACCTGAATAGAGGGTCATGTGTGAAGTGGTTATTAGAAAGTTTATTAGGGGCGGGAATGGAGTGTTTTGATCCAGTGAGAATAATCTTGTTCCATGGATGCAGACAAGTATCTCAATCCTTTCTTGTGTTTGATGAAATCCTGGATGCTTACCATTTGGAAGCTACTCAACATGGAGCCAAATAAGCTAAGCCCCCTCCCCTGGCTGAACTACCTACATGGCTGTTGTGCTGGAAAAGCCAATCATATCCTTCCAATAATTATTCAGATCAGCAGTATGGAGTGAGTGGGGGAAAGATGCCCCCCCTCTCTCTCACACACACACACACACACAGAGAGAGAGAGAGAGAGAGAGAGAGAGAGAGAGAGAGAGAGAGATCGTACTCAGGCCCTAATTACAAGTGGCTAATCCCATTCTGAAAATGGGTTAAGAGATTGGGGTGAAGGGATGGAGGAGATATTTGATCCAGTTTGCATTTAAAGCTGCATTCATCTAACTCACAGCTCCTGGAGGAATGCGCAAACTGTTCTCCAAAATTAACACTTCTCTGAATTTTGCACTGCAGTCCTACACCCAAGTAATGTGTACAAAATTGCATATTTGGGGAGTAAATTGAGCATGATCATGCTTTTCTTAGTCAACGTAACAATGAAATATATTATATTAAGGGGAAATCATTTTGGAAAAATGTGTTTTTCAGTTAAAATTACATACAAACATGTATATTAGAAGAAATTCATTGATGAATTTTCATGATGGTTTTTTAGGGGGGGTGGGGGAGGAGACCACAAATGGAGAACTGAATTTAATTAAGATTGAGGGAAAGGGAGAACTGGACAAAACTGAAATTGACAGTTTTAGTTTCTTCTCCCGTTAGATTCACAAAATGTTGAGGGGTATGCGTACCCCTGTGTGTCCGTCCCCCCCGAAAAAACCCGCTGTGTAGTACTATAACCTTAATCTGAAAAAGATTAGGAATGCAGTATTGATCCTTTAATTATTTTCAAAGTTCTGCTTTCACTGCAATCAATTTCTACTTCCTGTTTCTTAGTGGTTAAGGTGAGTTCAGTCATTCACAAACTGACCATTCACCAATTTGGCTGAGCTATCGAGTCACAAGCTTTCTGGAAATGGCCACATGGCTAGATAGCTTCAAGCAAACCCAGTGATTTGTGTCCATCATCTTAGACGATGTGATTATTACTGCTCTCGCGTGATAACAAATGGCACCTGAGTATGTCTCCAGCGGGAACTACAATCACAGAGAAGTGGAGGATGGTCCCGCACCCTCCCAGTTCTTCTCAGTACATTTTCCAGGAGACTGCACATTATGGATGTCCAGGACATAAAGTTCTCCACAGTGAGGAGCTATTTCTCTTGGGCTGTAAAACACCGTTAGAAAATGTGTCTGCTGGAAGTTTCCCAACCAGCTCTAGTAAATGCTCAGTTATACAATAGCTGTTGACATAAAGGAGCCAAAATCTATCTTCCTACGACTTGAAAATGTCTATCGCTTATTGGCTCTAGATTTGTGGATTGGGGTCATATGAGCAAAGGCAGTGATTCTGGAAGCGATGCTGCGTAGACAGGGCATAGGCCTTCAAGATGACCCTACAGACCCTTCAGTGGTTCCCCGCCAGAGGTTCTTTACTTTTGTTCTTTCGCAGTGGGTGCACTACCGCCACAGCACAGCTCCTGGCAGCCACACACAAACATACACTGCCACCATTTTGATTCCCCAGAGTGCATTCCCCACATGAGAAACTGATGAGAGAATAAGCATGGCGATTGCCTGCTGTGAAAAGCTTAAAACAGCAGAGGTTGTGAGACTGTTACTGCTGCCAGCTGGCTTGGCAGGATGAAGACGGGGACCAGGCAGGCAGCGGGTATGGCGCTCGTGCCTTTCAGAAGGAATGGATTTACCACACAGGAGAAAACACAACTCTGTTTCTTCCGTGGAGAGGGAGTCTTGGGCAGGAGTTCCCAAAAGGATGGAAGCAACCAGGCTGCAATCCATCTCCTCCTTCTGTGGTCTGCTAGCAAAGGTCTCCGTGCATCGTTTCTATGCTTTGTTCAACATGTCTTATGGAGATTGCTGGGCATGCTGGATTTGCCCCCAAAATGCATTGGGCTCACAATAAATGACAAATTTAAGCATTTTCCTTCCTTCCTTCCTTCCCTCCTTCCCTCCCTCCCTCCCTCCCTCCCTCCTTCCTTCCTTCCTTCCTTCCTTCCTTCCTTCCTTCCTTCTTCACCTGTTAGTGGTACTTCCCCATTTTTGTGGCTGGTTTTCTGACAAGCCTTTGGAGCAATATCAGGAGTCATCTCTGTAACTATCATGCAGTTAATTTATACTGAACGGCGTGTTGCAATTTTAACTTTGTTTTTAACGTTTTAGCTGCCCTGGACTTTCACGAGAGGGCAGAATATTAGACATACAACATAAGCATTTGCACTTAAATGGACATGGATAGACACTTGTACAGTCTATAGCCGATTTGCATTATTTCTGGATGTTTTTCTCTATACAGTGGTACCTCAGGTTACAGATGCTTCAGGTTACAGACGCTTCAGGTTACAGACTCTGCTAACCCAGAAATAATGCTTCAGGTTAAGAACTTTGCTTCAGGATAAGAACAGAAATCGTGCTCTGGCAGCGCAGCAGCAGCGGGAGGCCCCATTAGCTAAAGTGGTGCTTCAGGTTAATAACAGATTCAGTTTAAGAACGGACCTCCGAAACGAATTAAGTTCTTAACCCAAGGTACCACTGTAATTCCATCCTGGTTTCTACACTGATCAATATTTTAAAAACAATCCTCTAAAAATACATATTTAAATCCTATGGGTTCTATTCAAATCTAGTCCTACTCAGACGAGACCCATTCAAAGTTAACAGACACAACTAACTCAGCTTCGTAAATTTCAGTGGGCCTGCTACGAATGGGATTTAGCAGCATACAGACATATGCATATGTATATTTTCTCCTGACGTACACGTTTAAATGCCTGTCTTCATACACTTTAACTGCTAAGAACTGCAAAATCCAGTAGATAACTTTATCGAGATGGGCACATTAGTCTGAGGCATAGATCAGGTACAGGGACAGTGGTGTAGGAAGGCAGGGGCGATGGGGGCAGTGTGCCCCGGGTTCCAGCCTGGGGGGCGACACTCAGCGTGCCCCCCACCCTGCCCCGCGACTCCCAAGCTGAGCCCCGCCTCCTGGCACCCCGTCCATGTGGCGGTGGCTCACGCCCGGCAGCCCGGATGGATTGCAAGTGTTCGGTAGCCCCGGATGGAGTGTGCATGACCGGAATGTTGCACATGTGCACTCCATCTGGGCCAGTGCTGCTGCTCCCATGGTTACCTTGCGAGCTGCTGAGTGAGCAGAAACTCGCAAGGCCGCCGTATGCGAAAAGCAGCACGGACGGGGCAGCCCCAGGAGCTGCTGCTCGCTTGGTGGCTTGCAAGGTCACCGCGGGAGCAGCAGCGCAGGCTTGGACGTAGTTGTGCAGTCCATCCTGACATGCAGTGTGATGTTGTGATGTCACGATGCATGCGTCAGGCCACATGCGCGTGCGGAGCGATGCCCCGCCTCCAGGGTGTGCCTCCGCGTTTGTCGCCCCGGGCAGCCAAGCGGCTTGCTCCGCCACTGTACAGGGATTTGCAAAGTCTGAATACCTGGAGCTTTCTCAATATACAATTCTTCAAGCACCCCAACTTGCACTGACTTTATCATGCAGGCATTCCAGTCAAAGCAAAAAGAAGAGTTCTGTGGGTTTGCCATAGCTTTGCAGTGAAATGTTGCTATTACATATCAGAAGCCTGTTTCCTGTGGTGTGGACGGTCTCCTAATGGCCAGGATGGTGCAGATTACCAGTGTCTTGTCCTATATCTGTTACAGACCTGTATGTCAGATGTCTTCTTCAATGGAGATCTTGAACGCTGAGATGAAATTCCAATTTGCTGTGTGATTTTATTTGTGTTCATTTATTGTAGGGAATGATATACTAAATCGCAAAGGTTTTGCTCATGCACTGAACCTCTGAATATTAAATTAGCAGTTGCAGTATATTTATCTCCAAGAAGCTAGCACTGTTCTTGATTAATAGATTAATAGGTTAGGTTAAACTGGCTCTTTTTCATAATTTGTTTTCTCCATATTAATTTTATTAAAAATACCCCTGGCTTTAATTAACATTTAACACATAAAATTGTGTTTGGTAATTGGCTTAATTTTTTTACTAATTGGTTACTAATTAAATCCTCATTTTCTAAGAATGTTGTGCATTATAAAGACTAGCAATTTTAGCTGACAAAATATTCATCACCTTGGAGGAGGCATTTCCTTTTGAAGGTAATAATGAAAAATACTTTTTGTGTAGAATTACCTGTAAAGTACGCCTATTAAATCCACCGACATTCTGTCAGTTTCACTAACTCTAGTTTCTGCTGCGTGAGCATCAGAATGTAATAATTTGCCAAGCCAGTAGCAAAATTCTATTGTTAGACAACTAATTTGTGTTTATTTAAACAAAGATAATTACCAGCCATAACTGCCTGTTGGTTAATTGCTTAATAATTGTATTTACTGGTGCAAATGAAAATCACTGCTTTCGACTAAACTATGCCACACAGTCAATACCTATATGTGTGTGTATGGAGGAAATATGATTTTTGCTGTTAGTAAACATTTTGAGATATATCTGTAGCTGTATACTATGAATGTCCCTGTCCCCTTTTAATTTAAAGATTAATTAATCCCACCATTCATTTACTGTTTATAACACACTGTTCCCAACTGGCTTCATGGTAAGGGAATAGATTTGGGTGAAACTAATATGCCAATTAATGGACTGAAATATCTACCCTCTGAGGATTAATTAACTAATGCTAGTCGAGACCTTTGAAGATGAAAAATATATATAATTACTTAATGTATCATTTTTCATACTAAATAAGCTAAAACACTTATATTCCAATCCTTTAAAGCCCTAAATGGAAGAAGCCACCAAACAGATTCCGGGGAGATGAGGAAACCATTTGTAGAATATTTGGAGAAATATAATAGTCAGATGAATTTACGTGCAGGATTTGAACTGTGACCACCAGCGAAAAATAATGAAGATATTCTGTTTAGTTAAAGGGGTGGTTAGGAATGACACGGGTGGCGCTGTGGTCTAAACCACTGAGCCTCTTGAGCTTGCCAATCAGAAGGTCGGCGGTTCAAATCCCTGCAGCGGGGTGAGCTCCCGTTGCTCTATCCCAGCTCCTGCCTACATAGCAGTTCAAAAGCACACTAGTGCAAGTAGATAAATAGGTACCACTGCGACGGGAAGGTAAACAGCGTTTCCATGCACTCTGGTTTCCGTCACAGTGTTCCGTTGTGCCAGTAGTGGTTTAGTCAGGCTGGCTACATGACCTAGAAAGCTGTCTGTGGACAAACACCGGCTCCCTCAGCCTGAAGCCGGATGAGTGCCATTGCCCATAATCGCCTTTGACTGGACTTAACCATCCAGGGGTCTTTTACCTTCACCTTTACCTAGGAATGAAATGCAGCAGGACAAGGGGAGATAGGGAAACCATGGAGGGATGAAGGAGAAGTGCTGTTTAGGAGGTGGATTGGCTTTGATGTGAGGCAGACACATGGGTGGATGGGGGTCATGACTGTATGAGGTGCTGGAGGGATTGGACACAGCTGAACACTAAGACTGCATTCTGATGTGGGGATTATTGTGTTTGTTTTCTGGTTATAACGCTAAAGCAGGCATAGGCAAACTTGGCCCTCCAGATGTTTTGGGACTACAACTCCCATCATCCCTGATGGCTAGGGATGATGGGAGTTGTAGTTCCAAAACATCTGGAGGGCCGAGTTTGCCTATGCCTGAGCTAGAGCTCCTATCCCAGTTACTAATGGTCGTTTTACACTGTTCCAAGATGGAACTGGTTTTTCTTTTCTTTTCAGCAATATACCACTGCGTTGTGCTCCATTTCATTCACACCAGCAGGTGTGATGTTACACAACAGCATACGCCAATGGACATGCTACCACTCTTTATGTGCATGCACACCTCTACCCCTGCCCCACCATAACTCATGTGTGAAAATGACAGGATACTACCCCACATTTTGTCCCACGATTTTCCAGGTTAACAGGGCTGCAAACAGATTTCCCTTTTTTCTGGGAGCAGTTATCACACAAATGAGCACCAAACATCCCTCAGATTCCACTATATTTCCAAAAAATGTGAAAGATCACATAAAAGTGAAAACAATGGAA
Organism: Lacerta viridis; assembly: GCA_900245905.1. Lineage (NCBI taxonomy): Eukaryota > Metazoa > Chordata > Lepidosauria > Squamata > Lacertidae > Lacerta > Lacerta viridis. Next base: position 7,071 of record OFHU01000427.1, on the reverse strand, counting down.
TTAAGTGCTGTCTGAATGCAGCCTCGAGGACAACATTATGGGCACAACAAGGTCAGAATTAGACCCTTAATTGGAATCAAAAGAACTAAGAAATTTTCTGAGTCTGACAAATACTGATTTGTTTTTTTAGAAGACAGTTTGGAGGTGGACTAGAATTAGTTCACACATCATTCCATTGAGGCCTTTTGTGTCTCTTGCCTTCTCTCTCTCTCTCCCCTCCTTCTCTCCACTTATCCTTTGGCTTTTTGACCAGGATCCAGGGTCCTCATCTTCTCCCTTTAAAAATTATTACATTTAAGGAATTCCATGCAAAGTTGGCTCCTTCTCCAGTTGCCATATGTGAATTGGGGTTTTGATAAATCACCTTTTCTCACAGATGATGACAGTGCGCTGTTATAAAATATTTCATACCTGATGACCTTTGAGTGTTACGTATTCAAAGATTCATGAAAGCTTAGCATGAGGTATGTCTAATGATCCTTGTATAAACACACCGAAGTCTCCCTCCTACAAAGGCTCCGGCAGTCAGAAGACACATTTTCAACCCCCAGTCTTCAATCTAAGGTTCATTGGTAGCACCTGACAGCTCTCATTTGCTAAATAAAGTACAATGTGTCAATCCAGAATAAATGTAAATTATCACCTTTCTTCCTTGTTAATTAAGGTCTGATTAATGCATCTTGGCAGTTGCTCCTCATACAGTATGAGAATGGCTTTTGTTGCAAAAACAAAACTCACATATAAATCATGGCTCTGCCTCATCTATCGAACTTCAGCTTAAAAAGGTAACCTGTAAAGATCTATGCTGCTTGAAAATGTGGAGATCTCGACACCTTGGTGTATGAACAAATGAATCCCTAGAAAGAAGAATTCAAAGTCAAGTGAACCTCCTCTAGCTATTTGGGAATTGGCAAAGATATGAAATGGTGAGCCATTAAAGGCGTATAAACGTGTCCACTTGAATCCAGACACATTTGAGCACACTGCATGACTTAAAACAAAAAAAATCCTTCCAGTAGCACCTTAGAGACCAACTAAGTTTGTTCTTGGTATAAGCTTTCGTGTGCATGCACACTTCTTCAGATACACTGAAACAGAAGTCACCAGACCCTTATATATAGTGAGAGAGTGGGAGGGGTATTACTCAGAAGGGTGGTGGGAATGGGTGATTGGCTGATAGGTGTGGAAAACCTGTTGACGACTGTTAACGACTGCAATTAGTCTAAAGGAAAAAGCAAGGGGTGAGATGGCTAAAGATAGCTTTGTCATGTATAATGAGATAAGAATCTAATGTCTCTATTCAGACCAAACTCATTACCAAACTCAAAACCACGGAGAGACCTGGTCTGAATAAAGACATTGGATTCTTATCTCATTATACATGACAAAGCTATCTTTAGCCATCTCACCCCTTGCTTTTTCCTTTAGACTAATTGCAGTCGTTAACAGTCGTCAACAGGTTTTCCACACCTATCAGCCAATCACCCATTCCCACCACCCTCACTCTCTCACTATATATAAGGGTCTGGTGACTTCTGTTTCAGTGTATCTGAAGAATTGTGCATGCACACGAAAGCTCATTCCAAGAACAAACTTGGTTGGTCTCTAAGGTGCTACTGGAAGGATTTTATTTTATTTTATTTTATTTTATTTTGACTATGGCAGACCAACACGGCTACCTACCTATAACTGCATGACTTAAGACATCAGTAGCAATATTGGAAGCTATTTCTAATGTTTAGGTACAGAACTAAAGAACATATCTCTTCCTCAGATTATCAACAGAAGCTTTCTTCAGAATGGTATAAGGTATCTGTGTTAGAGCACCTGATTTTCATTCAGAAGGCCCTATGTGTAAGCTGTGGCATTGCCAGATAGAGTAGTAGAATCACAGAATTGTAGAGGGTCATCTACTCCAACCCCGTGCAATGGAGAAATCCGTGACAGATGGCCACCCAACCTCTGCTTTAAAACCCTCAATGAAGGACCGTCCACCACCTCCCAAGGGACACCATTCCACTGTTGAACAGCTCTTGCTGCCAGAAAGTTCTTCTTGGTGTTGAGTCAGAATTGCTATTCTTATAACTTGAAGCCACTGGTTCGTGTCCTGCACTCCAGAGCAGGAGAAAACAAGCTTGTTCCCTTTTCCATGTGACAGCCCCTGAGATATTTGAAGATGGCTATCATATCCCTGCTCAGTCTCCTCTTTTTCCAGGCTAAATATGTCCAGCTCCTTCAACCGTTCCTCACAAGGCTTGGTTTCCAGACACTTGATCATCTTGGTTGCCCACCTCTGCACGCATTGCAGGTAGGGATGGCCAGTGCTCCTGTTTGAACTTCTGAACAGCTGCTTCCCACCAGTGTAGACGGTGCTGAGCTGGATGGGCCAGTGACCTGACTCAGTATAAGGCAGCTTCCTATGTGGCCCCAATCCAAACTATTTGAAGCCACAGAGGGACAGAGCCCCCAAAAAGAGGGCTTGAAATGAACTCTGGAGAAATGATGATTGCAAGCAAAACCTCAGGTGCTGCTTTTCTGACCTTGAGCCTCACGGTGAAACGGCTTGGCATTTCCTTAAATCTCCAGTGGGATTGTTAACAATAGATCCTTGTAGAGGTTTTCCTTATAAGCGACATAAAAAGAAAAAGAAAAAAACGCCATAGAAATTTGCTAGCAATTCACATCAACAAGGCAAAGCTTTATATCACAAAGCTATACCTGCAATCTTTCAGATTCTCCTCCAAATCCATCTTTTTGAAACCCCCTTTCTTCTTTTAAAAAAATGGATTAATTTTATTGATCAATGAACTGATGTTGTGTTCTGAATTAGGACACTGCCATTTTCTGTCTGGGCACAAAGGAAAACACATCAATGGACTACTTGGAGAGGAAAGAAATTAAATAGAAGGCCTTTCCCCATAATGGAAAAACATATTTTTTGTGGTATGCATAAGGAAGGGTTTGAAATATCATTTCAAAAAGGTCTCCTTTCAGATCTTGAGCAGCGATAATAAAGGGATTAGAATAACAACTATGGCGTAGTACCAATTTATAGCTTAATACCAACTCACTTTAAATGATTTCCACCCTTTCGTCTCCTGTTCAAATCCATGCTATGCACTGAAGGATGAAGGAGAGATCTGCTTCGAATGCAACTGTACCACACACTCCAACATCTCTCAAATGAAAATAGGGACATTTCTTGCTCACCTGCAACTGACCCTCCTCGACCCCTCATTTTTGGCCCCCTGACCCAAAGAGCATTTTCTATCAGAAGAAGGGCAAGTGCCACCACAATTACACCAATGGGGCACAGCACACATGCCCTCCATTCAGGACCGGTGCTAGGGTTTCTGGCGCCCTAGGCAGACCACCTTCTGGCCCCCCTGGCCCCCCACCAAAGCCTGCTTTAGTAGGAGGTGGGGGGTGGTGGAGAGGCAAGCAGCAGTTTCTCCGCTGAAAGGAGAAGCTGCTGCTCGCCCGTCCCCACCCCCCGCCAAAGCCTGCTTTAGCGGGAGCCGGGGGTGGTGTAGGGGGCAAGCAGCACCTCTCCGCTACAGCGGAGAAGCTGCTGCTAGCCTGTCCCGCCCCCCTGCCCAAGCCTGACCAGCTCCCCCTCCATTTTGGCACCCTAGGCAATTGCCTAGTTCACCTAAATGGATGCGCAGGCCCTGCCTCCATTGTCCCGAGAAACCCTTTAATCCCACTTTTATTTTATTCTTTGGTATTTTTACCTAAAACGCACACCAATGGATACATTTTAGAAAGAGGTAAGATTAGAAGCAGATGCACAAAGCATATTTTTTAAATAAATAAATCAAGACTCCTTGGGCTCCACTCTGCTCCCCCTTTCTTCCTGCCCAGGGTGGCCCTGCCCTCTGACTGCCCCTAAGATCCGGTGCATCACACAGGACTGGGCCTTGGTGGTGACAGCCTCTCCTCCTCCTCCTCGCCTGCTCTCCAGCAGACACTACAAGCTGCCCAAGGGAGGAGGCAGGCAGCAGCGACCATGGAGAGATGGAGAGGCAATAGGATGGTCCCTCATCACTGCCAAAGCTCAGACAAGCCCCAGCTCATCCTCCTCCCTGAGCTCAGCAGCGGCAGCACTGGCGGGGGAACATTCCGGGATCAAATCAGAAGGCAGCTTGGCTTTTGTAATCCTGTAAAATTGAGACACTTGGAGGGTATGCTGTACGTTTTATGTGGTGGTTCCAACTCAATCCACCTTTGCCCGCATTGGACAACCTTTTGTAATGAGCATCCACTTAGGGGAGAGGCTGCAGCTCTCTCCTTCACGAGTAGAAGGTCCCAGGTTCATCTTCTGACATCACCAGGTAGGGCTGGAAGAGAGCCCTGTCTGAAAAACTGGACAGCCACTTCTAGCCAGCGTGGTTCTTCTACTGTGTTAGAAGGATTAATGGTCTGACTGGATATAAGGCAGCTTTCTTTGTCCAAGCTGCTCATTCACTGCCCATATTTTATATATATAAAAGAGTCAACCTCCATCTTGTACTTTGGCATGATAAAAAAATTACCTAAATCACTAGATAGCCTACACCTTACCTTCCACAAGCCAAAGGGTTTTCTGTCAACCCAAAGCTTCCTTTTCCCATACTTCCTTTTGAAATCTCCCCTGTTTTCAGTTGCCACAACATAGCATATTCTTCTCCACAGACACAACCAATTCTGTTTGGGATTATTAAGTCTTCAGTAAATGTCTGACAGGATTGGGTGATGGGGGAAGGGCGGGGGACATTTGTCATCACATGAATAAAGGTGAACATTCTTCCCGAAGTATCAAGTATTTTTATTTATTTTTTAAAAAAGGAAATATATCAGTATGACCTTGGTCAGTCTAAAATGTACCCCTTATTGTTGTGAATTTCAACCACTGCCAGGCTACTGAGACACAGAGGGATTCTTTTCTAGGGTGGCAGATAGGCCTCGAGGATATTCTCATACCTCATAGCTATATATAACAAAGATGTAGGCACTGACATTTGAGAGGTGATGTACTCCTTTGAAATCTCAAATCTCCACCGAGGAAAGCGTGAAGGATTCGATCTTTGTGAATTCCTGAATGAAATGACCTCTCATACGAATGTACAGATTGGAACACAGCTATCCACTAGAATTTGCACTCCTGGTAGGGCTGATTTCCTGCAATCCTGTATTTTGTTGTTGTTTTTTTCTTTGCCACATCCGTTTAAAAATGTTGGCGTCCTCCTCTGTATTGAGGAGTTGAACATTTCCCTGCAAGATCTGCAGCAAGGTTTGTTGGATCTTGTCATCAGGAGATGGCAGAAGGCAACAGAGCTTGGGCTGGCTCTTTCTGCTGATATTTAGGATGTGCTGGGAACTAATCTGGACAGAGTGCAAGCACCACGAGGAGACACCCCTTTGTGAAGGCCTTTTGACCAATCACCTTGCGTTTCCATTCAGCATTGCCCTGTTTGGTTCATGAAGCTTGAATGAAGGACACTGAAACAGAGTGGAGAAATAGCTACCCCTATTCATCTCATCCTCATGGAATGTTGGCCATGAGAACCTCACCTTAGTTAAATCGGGTGATGGAGTTTGATCCAGAGATAGAAGAGTTTGGATCTGATATCCCGCTTTATAGTGATAGGAGGAGGAGTCCCGAAGGAGTCTTAAAGTGACTAGCATTCTCCTTTCCCTTCCTCCCCCACAACAAACACTCTGTGAGGTGAGTGGGGCTGAGAGACTTCAGAGAAGTGTGACTAGCCCAAGGTCACCCAGCAGCTGCATGTGGAGGAGCGGAGACGCGAACCCAGTTCACCAGATTACAAGTCTACCACTCTTAACCACTACACCACACCGGCTCTTTTCCATGCCCACTGTTGTTTGCTATGCCTTGCTGCTGTTCTTCATACACCTGTAAATAAAGTTGTTGTCTTTGCATCAAATGCACATCTCATGAGTCCTCACTCTGGAGTTGTGGGGATGATTGTACCCATGATAACATAGCTATCCACTGAAAACCACACTCCTCCAGATTTTGTGACTCACCTCTCAGCTAGTTAAATGGTTCAAAGCTCACATTTCGATACGTATTATGAGAGAGAGAGAGAGAGAAAATGAGGGTGTGATTCTGTACACACTTACAGGGGAGTTAGTCCAGTTCAGCGTAAGTGGGACTTACCTCTGAGAATAGTTGCATAGGATTGCACTGCCAAGTAAGTATTTTGAGAGAAACACATTTAAATATGTATTTTGAGATTTTAAATTGAAAATTAATATGGAAAGAGAATGGCATGGAACTATGAGATGAAACATGCAAAATGTCACAAACTAGAGAAAATAATATTCACCTATCTCTGCCTTTCCTCCTCATCTGACATGCCAATAATCTCCATATTATTTTCTCTTGCTTCTCTCCCCTTCCCCCACTTTTTTACATGTATTTTACATTTTCAGACCCTCCAAGTGTCCTTATTTTCCAGGGACATCCCTGATTTAGAGAAGCTGTCCTGGTTTCTAATTTGTTCCCTTCTTGTCTCACTTTTCCTTAAAGGTAAAGGGACCCCTGACCATTAGGTCCAGTCGTGTCCCACTCTGGGGTTGCGGCGCTCATCTCGCTTTACTGGCCAAGGGAGCTGGCGTACAGCTTCCGGGTCATGTGGCCAGCATGACTAAGCCGCTTCTGGCGAACCAGAGCAGTGCACGGAAACGCCATTTACCTTCCCGCCGGAGCGGTACCTATTTATCTACTTGCACTTTGACGTGCTTTCGAACTGCTCAGTGGGCAGGAGCTGGGACTGAGAAACGGGAGCTCACCCTGTCGCAGGGATTTGAACCGCCAACCTTCTGATCAATAAGCCCTAGGCTCTGTGGGTTAGACCACAGCGCCACCCATGTCCCATTGCTTTTCTTTATGAGCTTCTTTATGAGCTTCCTATTTTCAGTGGAGAAAAGTTGTTGGGTATGGAGTTATCTGACCCCCCAAGCCGCCTGAAGCCAATCCTGTATAGGGAAGGGTTTTTAAATCTTTAATCTTTTATTATGTTTTTATATATGTTGGAAGCTGCCCAGAGTGGCTGGGGCAACCCA